>JAGVSP010003117.1:0-51466 GCA_022494985.1 Micrasema minimum | reverse complement strand
TTTGTGAGAAATATTAGTGTAGATATTTTATCATGGCTAAATGAAATTAATAATAATAATAGGATAAGAATAGTAAGGAAAAAAATAAATTAAGTGTAATGTAAAATATATTAGTCTATATTAAATAAATATAATAATAAAAAATAAAAATATATTATGGTGGATGATTTCAGGATTAACGATAGAAAGGAGAAATAATGTCATTTGGACGAGATAGTGGGAATTCGACTAAATACGTTTACAACAGGTTATATTTGTATCTAATAGTACAACCGAAAAAATACATGATTACACGATACTTTTAAATATTTTTTCTTCTTTTCAATATTTATGAAACCATTGAACATAATAGCATCTACGAATCTTTGCGTCATCTTCGTTTAGAAATAAGCAGATGAGAATTCTATTCGTATAAATTAAAGAGAAGAGAAAATTGCGTCCTATTTTCTTTATTTAAATATGCAAATTTTACTTTGCTAAGGAGCTTTTGTAGGCGTTTAATACTCAAGAATAATTTTTAAATTCATTTAAAGATCAATAAAATAATGAATACAAAAATTAAAGAGAAATTTAAGTGTCTGTACAAATCTTGCCAAACCAACCATCTGATATTATTGATATCCCAACAGAGACAGAGAAACTCTGGAAACGAATGAGGACTATCTAGGCGTTTACAGGACCTGTCATTGGCTGGGTTAAGTAGCCACTTGATGTATTACAACATTCCCCATCAGCTGATAACCATACATGACAAATTTCGGAACATCTATTAGTATGAATTATCCTGCCACGTTTCACTTTACAAGTGATTTTCTCACTGGTGACATTTGTTGAGAAGATTGTTAAGCATTTTTGGCAATCCCAGCCCAGCATGGGTATAATCCAGTAATTTGTCTACAAGAAAATATTTGTACACATTCAAAGTGTCAGTAACTATCTGTTTAGGAATTTTGTGTATCTTATTTTGGTCTGTATATGGAGAAAAAGTCTTACGTTTAATTTCATTTTGATTAATGATTAAAATTATATTTATTGGAATCATTTTAATTAGACGCACTAGTCTCGTAGGACGAATTCAAAATGAATCAATTTCACCATCAGCTGCTCTATTCTGGATCTTTATCGCGTGGCTATCGCTCAGTTATCCTTTGAACTAAATTCGAGCTTCTCCTATGAATATTATCATATTTTGATAAAGTTTTATATAATCAGTGGATTATCAAACATATTGCGAGCCAAATTCAATTCAAAAATCAAAATGTCCACAGAGAAAAGTCGATTGCAAGCTGCGTGGCAACCAAATAGAATAGAGGCGCGTATGACACATTTGTTACTACTACTACTACTTTCCCTTATCCGCACCCAATGGTGCATAGGGCAATGGATCGGTACACCAAGTGCAGTGTATATTGATCATTTTATTACATGAAGGTAAGATTCTCAGTCACATGTAAATTTGAGTATTATTGACGTAGGACAGAAAACCTCTTTTCAAAAAGACATTCCATTCAATTGCATTATTTGCACCAAACACTGCATTGTTACAAGCTATGCAGTGCATCTCCTCCTAAAAAAACTCCCACTTCAAAAATACCTAATAATTTAAAACAAAAATCAACTTACCAAAGACAATGCGTAATACGGAAACAGTGATATTGTCGCGAACAAGATTATCCATCTCTTCATTTTAAACTACTTGTTTTTTCACCTTATCACTAATATTGTCAAACCAATTAAATTATTTAACTAAACTATAAAACGCACAACATTTGGTAAAACTTTACTATTGTATCCTTGTGCCAAAAGCACTTAAACTCAGATCATAATAACATATCTTTAGACCGATAGTATTAACTAAACTGCTAATTTAAATCACTGAATTCCGTTTTATCTTCAATTATTATAGTATCTTAATTTAAATTATGGCGTTTACGTTTAATCTAGCAGTTACGTTAATTAACAACTGATTTAAATTAAGATAGAAACTTAGACAAGAAACTTAGACAATTTTCTTGAAAACGGTAAAGTTTTATGTACTTATTCGTTTCAGAACCACAGGAACAAGCGATTTATCAGTTTATTCGATATTTTGTTTAAATATTGGTCCCTCGACTCTCGTCTTTCTTCTCTCTCTTATCTACGTCACTTTCACTGTTGTAATTTCACTTTCGATAAGTTGAGAGGCGAGCAGCTGACTGAGGGGCCTTTCTTCCAATGTCAGTGACAATGAAAGTGGACTCCCCTCCTAAAACCCCCAATCCCCCTCTCCACCCAAGTGGCATTAACATTGACCGTCCGACTCGGATGGTGTCGTAAGAAACGAAATAAAGAAATTTCACATTTGAGCGGACATCGGACATTCCAATAGCGAAATAACTAATTTGTAGCTGTTGGATATCGCAAATCCGCGGTTTAATAAACCATTTTGCTACTAAATGTGATGTAAAGGTAGATACTTTCTGCTGCGTTTATACAAACACACTGTAGGCGCAATAAATAATCTTCAGAAGCAAACGAGTAGAACAAATGCATGAAATCTTCTTTTTTAAACAACACTTTTTGAAATTAATACAAATACTTGTAGACAAATTACTGGATTGTACCCATGCTGGGCTGATATCAGATATTATTGATATCCCAACAGAGACAGAGAAACTCTGGAAACGAATGCAAGTGGCCATTTAACCCAGCCAATGACAGGTCATAAGCCCTGTAAACGCCTAGATAACCCACATTCGTTTCCAGAGTTTCTCTGTCTCTGTTGGGGTATCGATAATATATATATATTTTTTTTTTAAGTAAAAAGAAACATTTGAGCTCTTATGATATACCCAAAAATTTCAATTTCGGGCTGCTTTCAAATAGTCGGAAATAACTGTGCCAGAAAGCAGGAAACAAGTTGTGCTGGAGTGGGATTCGAACCTAGAGATTCTAATCCGGAATCCCTGAATCTACCACTAGACCACAACCCGGTTTAATTTTAGTTTTTCCGTTGCTCGGTTTCCGATTTTCGTAAATAAAATATTAATAAAGATAACTACTAATACCACTGTCCCTGATCCGCATCTAATAGTGCATAGGGCACTGAATAGGCACACCAAGTGTAGTGTGTCTTGATCCAATATCAGATAACCAAAGAAAAAAAAATCGTAGTTGAACAAATATTTTAAGCGATTTTGTATAGCTTATCGATAATAAACGGATAGTACAAATAGTTTTATTTTTTAATTTAAACGAAAACTTTTTAATAAAACACCCACCGCTAGGCTTTTTAACCAAAATTATTATAATTAAAATTTGATCACAGAAGATATGCGCCGCTGGCGAAATTTCTGTTTACTAGGTATATTTTGAAAACCTTTTGATACAACAGTGTTAAGTGCTCTAATCAGAATCGATGATCTAGTCTAATGCGCACTTTATACAGGACCGAAAACTGTACAGTTTCTTGAGCAGTTTCTTGTACAGTCTATCCGAAGACAAAACTAAGTCATTATCGTATGTGTACACTCAGAAAATTGTTAATACAGCTAATAATGTGGATATAGTATTGATTTTTTACGTTTTTAAAATAATTCAATATACCGATGTTTACACAAAAAAAGCATTAACTGTTAGGTTAACCAATATTCCATGTTTTCGCTTTATACGGGACAGTTTGCAAATTGCACAAGAAACTGTACAGTTTTCTGTCTCGTATAGAGTAATATTTTCACTTCAAGTGAAGTGTATCAAAATATTCACTTCCTCCTGAAGGGTTAGTTGGCGGCCATTTTGAAAGCCGACACGAGTTTAAAACTACAAGACATAAATCAAATAATAACTTTTTAACCAAAGATGTATTGACGAAAATAATATTAACAAAACATTTACTTTTCAGGTTTGAACAATGCCCTAGATAACTAAAATACTTAACTCAAGATGACTTTCATAACATCGTGAATCGTGACCGTGAAATGCTATGTAGATTTTAATGCATTTCATTTTGCATACAATATACTTGACGTAAATTTAACATTTCAGCTGCACTAACTATGCAAGTAAATATTGAAATAATCTAATTTACATGATAATGCAATGACTTACATCATTCGATGCACTTGATCAAAAACAATGCATAATACCTCAATTACGTAGGTATTTATTTACTGAATATTTGTATGTTTTTTTTTTTAAATGCGTGACAATGAGATCAGATTTCAAGGCACCATTAACTCTGTTTCCGGCATTAACCCTTCTCTCAATGCCCTTATCCACATTTCACATTAAACTCATTACGTATGAATAAAATAAAGTAAGTAGGTATCTTTAACAGGTTTTCAGTTCTTGTTTAAATTATAATTACAGAGCCATATTATTGTTTTCGATTCGTAATTAACATGTCGGAAGAGGGAATTGCAACTATAGGGAACGAACAAGTAGATCATAATTCTATTCTGATAATTCATCCTGGACAAGAGGAGCATTCCAGAAGGGAAAGGAAACCGAGGATTTTAACTGGGAGGAGAAGAAGAAGAAAGAGTAATAGAGGGGGGAGAGCTATAGGAAGGACCCAAAAAAACTAAGGAGAGGGCACAGAAGATATTTGCAAGAAATTTTTTGTCCCGTTCATGGGATATATACTTGAACTCATCTATGAAATGATAATTTTGTAATGTGTGATGATAGGGATAAAAAATAAAAAAAAGGGAGGACTGGTAATAGAAGTCCCTTTTATTTGAACTACAACCTATTATGCGTTAATAAATTTAAATGATAATTTATTTTCACAAACGTATTTTTCATGTTTTATTTTGAATTACTACGGCTGCACTTTGTCAATTCCTCTTAAAAAATTGCTATTTTACCTTCATAAATTCACCTTTTTTGCCCATATTCGCTACTTATGTTTATTATAATCATTATTTTACCTGTTAACATATTTTGTCAGTTTTATATGTATCTATCTACTTCAGAATATAAATGCATTAAATGCATTAAATATTGTCCTCTAGTACCAATAAATTTACCCTTTTCAATCCAAATAATTCAGTTATTCAAAAATAACGATAATTTTTAAAATTAAATGAACCACTATAAAAATGTTGATGCATTATATAAAAATATAGAACCAATAAAGTGAACACAAAAAGTAAAAGTCACCAAATTACTGGCGTTTGATTCAGCAGCTTAAATTTATGAATTTTCCTATAAATACCTACGTTTAGTGGCCTTTACCTTTCTGTCAACACACAAAGCGATCGCAAATAAGACGAAATCAAGTAAAAGAGAAAGTTGAATCCATATTAATTATTTCCAAATTGACCGAACCGGAGTTAAATATTTTGTAGCGATATCATTACAAATAAATAAATATAATTTGTATTAAACTCTGCGGTGAGGATATCACTTACTAGAGTAGGGCATTCTGTTACAAAACTAACTTTCTCTTGACAATTTCACGGTCATTTTAGTGGAATACTGTCTCAAACATTGATTTAATGTCAAGTATTTGATGTCATCCATCCATTTTATTCGCTACATTTTGAGTGACTCCAAAAACTATAAAAAATCCTATATCTGGATATCTGCATATTCCCTTGCAAACTTCTCGTATCTGTGGTAGTAGGCTCTATTGCGTTTGTTTTTTTGGGGATCACCCGTGTTATGAAATATGACGTGATAAACGACTAATCAAACGATAAACCCGGCTTCTCCCCGCCCGCAACAAATCCAGACTACATTTGTCCCGTAATTCCGCCAGAAGCGAGTGTGTCAATCGAAGTGAGAGCGCGGGAACAAGCGATAAGAGGCACCATCGGACCTAATCGTTCGGTTATTTTGGCGGCATCTATCACTCATCCACTCATCGGTGCCATGGCGCGTCCGAGAATAAGGTAGACAGGCAGCTAAGCACAAAGAAGAAACCCCAAACAAAAAGACAATTTATGGACACAATATGCAATTTTCCAATTAACTCCCAGCATTTAATTATACAGAAAATGAAAAATTCCAGTAATATAATTCAATTTCAATACATAAAGTAAGCCTATCTTACATCAATGTTATCTAATGCCGAATTCACGTAAAATTATCGTCCGTAAAAAAACGAACGCCAACAAAAACCTACTTTAACCGCAACCAACGAATTTGGTGACTTCTCGGGACGTATCGGCATACCAAGCAAGTCGACCATACTACAGGGAAGTATTTGAGCTGTCAAATGTTGTGTTTTTAAATATACTTGGAATTATGTAACCATATGTGTCGCAGTCGGGTATTAGTATTTGGTGTTTGCTGAGTAATACATAAAACCGATCGCTTGTCCTGGAGGCATTTTATGCTCCACATAGGAAGCGGATATGGTAGTGAATGATGATAGAAGAAACCACGATGTAATTTGGGGGTTAGTTTATTTCATAGCCTCTTTTACTTATTGCGTAGTTTGAGATATTACGCTTTGAACTACAACAATAACACTAACCAAATACTACTACAACATTAATACCCTCTGTGAATAAATTATCAAGATAACCATGTGCATGTGTGTACAAACGGTGCCCTTGCACCATGATATCGGATAATAAAAGAGAAGAAAAAAAAGGAAATATATTTAATAAATTGCTTGCTTTTAATAAACGCCACCAGTTGACATTCAGTCAAAAAAACACTTTTATATGTGTCACACAAGTGTTGACAATGTTCTTAAATAAAATTATATTCGCCGTAAAAAACATTTACAGAAAATAAATATTTTAACTATTGGTAAATTAAAGTGACAAGATCTAGTTAATCATAAAATTATTTATTTAAATTAAAAAACAAAGTTAATTAATTAATACTTAAAATCTATTCCCCCTTTACCCATTTTAAGATCTGAAAATGTATAATTTCTCAATAATCATGGAGACAATGTATTTTATCCTGACCACGAATGTTTTTTTCTGAAACGACCGACATTACAAAAAATAAAACGCACTAATGAAATCTTAAATATGTTTAATATCAACACAAGCATTAATACATATTAGTAAAAGTAAAGAATACCTCATATTTAAATACAACAACCACTTAACTACACATATTAATATAAGTTACTGTATCATTTGTATTTTCTACAAAGTCAACTGGCAAAAATATTGGCGTGTATTATACAAATTATTTTTACTTAATACTTTAAAAAATTCATTATTTACAATAAAAAAACCCACCGCACTAAATTGTTTCATTCAAAGACATATATATTTTAAATATATTTTTCTCCGTATATGAATGAATTTAGATATTTTATTGTTAGGTAAATGTACTATTGGACTTTATCAGTGTCATAATAGACATTAGTTAAGTATCACCTCGATATTTATCAATATTGTAAATAGCAATGTACGCCCAAACACGGGTTTTTGCCCATAGCGATGATGATGATGAGGAAAAAACATATTTATTAAATATAAAATGGTGTTAATAAATAAATACGCTTATTATCAAAACAACTCGACATGTAGGCCCCATGGTGTAACATAATCAACCAGAGGTTACAACTAATTATATATTCCCTTATTTTAGGGATCACAAAAATACAATGATTTTGGTCAAGCCGGGTGTTGGTTTATTGACGTCTGTATATCGTGTAAGTTTGCCGACTCCTGTTTGATATAATTAATGTAAAATAAAGTTGCTACCGGAGTGGTTTGACAAACGAACTAATATGACAAGTTGTAACAAGATTTATATTTATAATAACGGGGTTATCAAGGAATAGATGCAGCTAGTATAATTTAATATAATATAGAGCAAAAACACTGTTTTCATTAATTACGTGAATATAGATTTTAAAATTATGTCTGATATTGTTGGTGTGTTTACGAATATTGTTCACTAGGTATTCAATTGAAGACGATCTGTCTTATAATTAGACCGTACAATATACCTTGTTTTAGATTTTGTTTCATGTTTTTTGTTATTCATAAAAACTGGAGTGCTTCGGAGGAAGGTCATATATTTATATAAATATTAACATAATCAGAAAATTTTCTGTATCTGGCGTGCACTTACTTAAGTCATGAAGGCTAGTACCCTACCTATGCGGAAATACTTTTTAGGATGTTTTGAATTAAACACCTCGCGTTAATTTCCTTCCCCCTATCCATCACTCCTCCCACCATTGCTGCATAAATGTTACCCCCTGAGTAGAGATCTATAGTCTTGTAAGTTTCCCTATTGTTCCCCCCCCCTCCTCCCTTAAAAGGAAATACCCTCCCCCCCCCCCCTTTCTCTCCTGAAAATAATAATCGTGCCCCCCTGCGTACTCCCCTCGGCATGACGAAAAATAAAAAAAAAATGCCCTCCTTCCACCGATATAACGTTGACTATCATCCTCAATTTTCCTGTCCTCATATTTCGGTTCTTACTGTCCTTGCTTCCCCCCCCCCACCTGCGAATATAAATTACGAGTATTTTATTCCATCCCATTTACTCTCACTCTACCCCCTTCTTTAGTGACATCCTCCTTAAAAATTTTCTCTCCTCGAGTTAGACATTTTCATGGTAAATAAATATTTTGTTAATGATTCCTAACCTACAGGATCTTTGTAAAAGTTACAATAGGTGTAAATTTTTAACAATTAAAAGATGCTATGTTACCATGTCAAGGTACATTTCACTGGTCTATATGTCCTGTAAGTTTTTTTTTTTAAACATTTCACGTAAAAAAAACGAACTTGTCTATGATAAATGTCTATGATGGGGATTGTGTTGCGAATGTTATATAACTGTCCCGGGAGATTTGAAAACATAGGTGGTTTAGTAAAACAATAATTGATCAAAGCCCTAAAAGTATTCAGTTAATAATCTTTAAAATTGAGTGTTTGGTATTAAAAAAAGTGGTGAAAGATTTTGTATAGAATTAACCAGTTTGGATAATAAGACAAACAACATTTTTTATCAAAAAATAAAGCTTCTAGGTTTCTATTAGAGTTTATGGTGGCTCAATACTTCTTTTTCTTACTTTTTCTAAAATTGATCTGTTTACTAGAATTTTTGAATGTCATTTAACATAAATCTAAATCAGGAATCTTCCTACACTTAGGATCAGCCGTTCGTGAGTGAGAATATTTCATCCTTTGATCTTCTGCAATACAAGCAATGCGTCAAGGTACCTATCGTTTGTGAAAACAAGTTATCGGCTGACTTAAGTTGTTATTTAGGTTAGCTCGTTCAAATGTGTCAGCAGACTCTATACCCTCTATAGTTAGGTTACCCGGTGCCTGAATGGACCACACTCCTGTTCGTCCATCACATAAAACAAATATTGGGATAAAGCAATTTAGTAGCACTTAAAAAAAAATTTTTGCGTGCCATACTGGAATTTACAGTACAGGAAAAAATGAGAGTTGTTACATTAATATAAAAATAACAATAGCCAAAAAAGGGAATGTGATTAAATCTATAACCCTCAAAAATACGCTAGGTCGGTGAAAGTACTAGTATTCGGCGATGTCTAGTTTTTGTCCATTAAAAAATGAAGAGATGGCTCTTCTTCGTTAAATTCCAATAATGGCGTTTTGTATAATCACGAAGGATCCCGCCGTCCTGCAGACGCTTCCACTAAGCCTACAATCCTCTCAACTTTTCAAATTCATAGAAAATAATATGTACACCGAACAATCTAGAACGGAAACTATTATAAAGATGCACCAAAATTCATAAAACGTTGCGCTACATTTTATTCATGTCCAAAATTTTGTATCGATGACTAACTGCTCTGAAAGGCACGATGCAAATAATGAACAGATGACATTCAAACAATAAAAGTGAAAGATACTTTCACAGCTTTTTGTATTAAACACAACTCAGCGGAAATCTTGATGTAGTCTAACTTATACTAGTATAGTTACTATTACTCATGCACTTCATTTTTAAAAAATTTAACAAATTTCAAATTTTCAATTAGGTACTTTTTATCCTGTAGATATTAAATTTTATGCTACATAGAACAAATAAAGTATAAAAATTATATTTGTAAACCATAATGAATGTCGTTAATGTTCTCTTTCTTAAACTGACCTACTGTTTATAGGTTTGCAAAAAACCTGTCGGAGAAAGAAATGTTTTTTTTCTTTTCCATATCGTATACTGCAACTTAATCTCAGTTAGAGACACTTTGTTTTGCATGGAATTAAATCCATCTTATTCTGTTAATGAACTAATATCAATTAGCGCTTTTTAAAAATAATCTAAACTTAGTGGGATGTGCACTTTTTGAAATCGTAAACTGAATACTTCCGATGATCGGAGCAATGGGACTCGCGTGCACAAACTATGAATACAGACAATTAAAAAAAATAAATTCATCATATTATCATTCCTATTGTAACCGTCATTTGTTATATTAATACTTAAGTGAGATGGAATTATGAAAATTTTACGTTTTTGAAAAAAAATACATAAATTTATATTTGTCATCCTAGGGACGCTGACTCCAGGAATCGTGGACACAAAATCAGAATCTATGCTGTGAAAATAATGTATTTTTTTATTTTTCAATTATTTTAGTATAAATATCAATAACAACTCCATATTTATTATCAAAATTCTAAATTTAAACATGTATTGACTTACGTCCTAATGACCTTAATTTTTGTATCACAATTTCCCGGGCTAGTTCAAAATAGTTGCCTCTACTAAGTTTTTTTATTCTTTTTAAAATTTGATAACCATATTTTCTTAGACAATACATAAATGCTTTTTTTTGTTCCCGCAAAGCCCGGGGGATTGTCGGGGGTTACCATTTACATATTAAATACTTTTTATTCTTCTCTTTTATTTTATTACACATTTTGTATCGTACATTATAAGTAAATTCTTATATTATATAGTAGCGTTGCATAACGATCACTGTCCTGAAAAAACAAGAAAAGTCAATATGTAAATACCTACGCCATTTTTTTTCAATCCCTTCTAAAATCTTGTGTGGATCATCACTTCCAAACATGCAGTCATGTGATTATCACTTCTAAACTTTGGTAAATCACTTCTAAACTTGAAGTCATATGATCATCACTAAACTTCTAAAAATTAGATTATCACTTCTAATCTTGAAGTCTTGTCTTGTGATCATTACTTCTAAGCATCGGATTATCGCTTCTAAACATGGAGTCTCGTAATCATCACTTCACTCCAAACATTAGATTATCACTTCTAATCTCGGATAAGTTAAGAAGTTATAAACATAATGATAACATTAGAGCAAGTCGTCTAGCGTGGATTGGACATGTTTGTCGTTCTGGAGAAGCCAGAGTAATTAAAACCCTGTACGCATCTCAACCTGCTGGAGTTAGACTTCTGAGTAGGCCAAGACAGCGGTACGTAGACAATATGTTGGCTAATCTGGATAAACTGGGGGTAAAGGGATTGCTGGGAGCAGAAAACCCAAGATCGAAACAAGCGGAATACCATTGTCAATGCGGCTAAAGCTCTTCACTCATGAAGCTCGCAATATGGCCATCTGACGTAAATAGGTAAACTTGGATTCGTGTGAATAATACCCACCTGTCGTGGTACATCAGATGGTGGATCCCGTTCTGCTGTTTTACCCCACCCTGCTACAATGGCTGTTCTCGTGGCATAGTCTGCATCAGCTGAAAACGTTAGAAAAAGAATTATCAAAAAATTTAATAACCTAGAACTGAATGCATAGCAGTAAACTAACAACGTATGTGATTCACGCTTATTTAGAATAGTAAGAAGGAATTATATTGAAATCACCAACAATTGGGTTCTTCTCGATTTTCTATTTTTTGTTTCAAAAAAATAATTGAAAAATTACAAAATCAAGGGATTTTTTTAAAAATTTTTACGAAGTCATATGAATTTTATAGCACGGTTTGAAATAACACTTTTTCAAATCGCTCGCAAAATCCTCCATTTGGCGCGCATGCGGTGTGACGTCACAGCAATATAGGCGCTCACTACGGAATGAATTTCACTCCTTTCAGGGTAGACGGGTATGACGTCATTAGCCAATAACGGGCGTTAAAAATCATTCGTTTTTTTCGTGTTTTTAAAACATAAATTTATAAATGAAAACAAAGTTTTTGATCATTGTGTTTTATATCGTTGGAATTGTAAAAATATACTTTAAATATTTATAACGTTTTCAAGGATATTCATGCTATCAGGAAAAACCCTATTATTATCATAAATACACTCCAGGATTTAAAAGAATATCATAATCTCAGAATACAATTTTTGCTTTTGGGGTGCTGTCTGGAAGGATGGAGAACTAATATTTCTTGATGATACTATGTCGCACTCACCTCGGGTCGGCAAGCAAATAGGCCTCACAAGGTTAGAGAACTGGACGATGTGCTGGAATTCCAGGACTGCGATGTCGTTGTGGAAGCCGTCCATCTGGAAGTTCGGGTGAGCGATGGCTCTGGAAAATCTTATCCCGTTTCCTGAATGCTGAGCCTCCGACATAGCGTGGACTCCCAACCAACCACGAAGCTCAACAACGCTCACTCTGAAATATAAAAATAATAATAAAAACAAAATGAAGTCATATAAAATAGTAGATTACTGCACAAACAATCTGCTACCAATTTGCAGATGATACAGCTATAGTATCAATCGGTGAATCACAAATTGAAGCACAGCAGAAACTGCAAGCTGACTTTAACCAAGTGATAAAATTGTCACACGACTACGGCCTAGCAATCAACACGGAGAAAACAAAAATTATAAACATCACCTCCTTATATAAAGACATAGGGAAGAAACAACAATATATGCCCACACATACGAATGTTTTCATGAAGCTCTACGAGACTGTGTTTGCGCAAAAATAAATGTTGTGCAAAAGCACAAGTACCTAGGTATCATTATAGATTCCTTATTCAACTGGGAGGAGCAAGTCAAGACAGTATGCAACAAACTAAGGGTATGCCCTTTCTTAAGCCGCCCTTAAGAAGCCCTTTCTTAATTTTGTCGATAATGCTTATCGACAAAATTAAGAAAGGGCTTCTACGATGGTATGGTAATGTGGAGCGAATGAGTGATGAAATAACGGCTGAAAGAAGTTTAAATGCAAGTGTGCCGATGCAGAGAGCCGAAGAAGGCCGAGAAAGACATGGCATGACCAAGTACGACAAGTACTTGAAAGTGGTCATGTCAAAAGTCAGAATAATCGAGGTATGTGCATGAGAAGATGTATGAATGTAGAGGAAGCAAAGGAAGTCTGTCAGAACAGAGTGGTATGGCGTTCTATCCTTTCTGCCTACCCCTACGGGGAAATGGCGTGATGGTTAGTAAGTTGGTTAATACGTTGACCGGTCGTACCAACAAAACAATATTTAAGAATTTTTGGGCATATGCTTCTCTCCGAGGTGGAGACGTTTAAATTTTGTAAGAATGGTTACCCCTCTATACAGTGCGCGGCCGATATGATGTGCCTTGGTGACACTAGGGTGGAGCCGCAGTGGGCCCTACCATCCCTGGTGATAGCCACCAGCCAGGGGGCGGAGCCGCGTGATAGCTCGGAGCCCCCGACCACGCGGGCCCGCTTAGTACCTCCGCCACTGCACCCTGAAAATAGAATAAAATATAAAGATGGTGTGGAAAGCCATAATAAATTAAGTAGGTTGCCAGATTGACCATGGCTATGAAAACTGATATACAGATACTACGATGCCAACACCAGAACGTCTATATCGGCTGGATATCGGAATTCTCAGCAGCAAAAAGGCGGATGAGAAGGCGCTAGAGGCTATACTTAAGAAGACAGCCCCTGATTTTGATCAAGTTCTTCAGCTCTGGAGTGATCATTATTTGAACGAGACAGCCGGCAAAAACATTTTCCGTACCTTTGATTTTAGAAAAATGCAGGAAGCCAGTTTCGAACTCACTTATTTCTTTACAGGACACGGAGGGTTTGTGACTTTATGAGCTATCTGCACAGGTTCAAAATCTCTGAGATCTACAGCTGCTCATGTGTTAATGAAACCCTTCAAGATGTCCCCCGCCTGTTAATGCCTTGCCCCTTTTTCAGCTTTCAGAGATAACAGCTGGATTCGCGATGCAGAAGTCAAGATGAAGATCTACAGGACGTCTATTCCGTGATAATTATAAGAAGTTATCGCAGGAGGTGGTATTATATGTGATAAATAAACATATATGATAAATAAACAAAAATAGGACACCAAATGACTATCACTCTTAAAGTTGATCAAAAGACTGTTGATATTCATCCTTCATGATGAGTTTTCCATGGTTTTCTCATCATCTCGGCATATACGAAGTTCCCTTTGGTCCACACCAGATGTATCCCACTTGATCGCAACACAATATATGGATAATTATTTAAAGTCAGTCGATGAAAGAAAATCCACTTGATGAGATATAAATCTTGTACATCATAAGCAAGGTAAAATTTAATGTAACTCCCGTTAAAAAAAAAACTAACCTACCATGACCTGAGCTCAACCTGAGCTGCCTCTTTTTAAGCTTCAGTTTTTCTATCGCATTTTCTATCAGTCAAAAGACTGCAAAATTTAATTCCGAAAACTGCAAAATCGACAAACGACCTAATTCAAAATACCAATTTTTCGGAAATTCTCAGTAGAAGCAAGTAAACACCGATGTATTTGTTAATATTGATTTCTTCTTATTTTTTTTTATACGAAATTATGTACCTTTTTGTGTTGAAATAAAATATAAATTAAATAGTAAATTATGTATTATTGATATCTCAACAGAGACAGAGAAACTCTGGAAACGAATTCGGGTTATCTAGGCGTTTACAGGGCTTATGAAAATTAAAAAGCAAATAAAAATTGGAGAGACATCTTCAGGCGTCTTCTAGTAAGTAATCAAGTTCGGATGAACCTTACCTACACCAATAAAGTTAGATTGCCAAAAAATGCTTAACTATATTCTCAACAGATGTCACTATAGGGAAAGAATATTAAAAATATTTAAAAATCTTCGAAAACACAACTCGCATGTGGATTCTTCTGTACAAACTCAACATAATACAACTTTCAAAAATTTGTCATACATGGTTGTCAGATGATGGGCGGAATGGGGAATGTTGTAATACATCAAGTGGCCACTTAATCCAGCCAATGACAGGTCATAAGCCCTGTAAACGCCTAGATAACCCACATTCGTTCCCAGAGTTTCTCTGTCTCTGTAGATATCAATAACATCTGAACAGCCACATTCGTCCCAATTTGTCTACAAGTATTTGTTTTCATTCAAAATGCAACTAAATTATGTATATGTTTATTTTTTCAGCATGGGTATAATCCAGTAATTTGTCTTACAACCTTTTTTTGAATTTCGTTTTCGTCCTAAAAGTGCGATATAAGTAAATTTCTCGTAGCCATCTAACCACCATTGGCTACGCTTATCTAATACATTTATACTAGAGCTATAAGTGTTATTTCTACGCACCGTGTACGATTTATATTATTGACATTAACATCTTTGTATTTTTCTAATATCCGGATTTTTACTCCTAAAAGTTTGTGAAAAAGAGATATTGTCTAACTGGTTTGATGGTCGTTGGATTAAATCTACCCTCCGTCACGACTTAATTGCTACGCTTATCAAATACATTTTTGTATATAATAAGTTTTGTATATATAATCAAGGTTGCTGCCCACTCTAGTATTAATATAACTGCTAATATTTTCAAAAGAAAGTATACAATTAATTTCATCACCTCGTCTTAGATACTAGGAATTAAAATTCAGTGCGTATTTTTATGATTCTATTGAAATTATAATAATACGTTGTCTCATCGTTAGATATGTGCGTAGGTCGTTGGTTTTATAAAATTTATATAATAATGCAATGACACGGTTCTCTTATCTTTTAAATAGTACGTACTTAGATTATTTTCAAGACATTGTTTTAATAACTAACCGTGGCGTGACTTTAATTCCATGGATTATTATTTATGCACTATTACCAAAAATAATTTGTCACTGTATTTATTTATGATCTATTGTTGCATATCATTTTCCTGAATAGACACGGTTTTTTTGTCAAGTCAATGCAAGCTCTAATCGTGGGATGTTGCTGAGTGAAATTGTTTCTCCCATAGAGTTCAACGCCTTGTCTAAAAGCAGCATAATTCTGTGCCTTTGTCTTGTTATATTAGGTCCTTACATATGAAATTGGCGTTTTGTATGGAAGGAACATGAAGTTGATTTTTTTAAAATATAATATATTTATTTAATCAAAGTATGTACCATTGCTATCTATGCACTTTTGCCATCTCATAGGTAGTTCATCGATCCCTTTACTAAAAAAAAACCATTCGGACGGGAATCAATAAAATCTTTGAAGTCGGTTTGGACTGCCCCATTGGAGTTGAATTTTTTCCCTTGCAAGAAGTTATCCAAATTCGAAAAAAAATAGTAATCTGTTGGGACAAGGTCCGGAGAGTACGGTGGATATCTTAGACATTTCAATTGAAGCTCTTCTAATTTGTAATATTATATTTTTAAAAAATCAACTTTATGTTCCTCCCATACAAAACGCCAATTTCATATGTAAGGACCTAACTCAAGCTTTTTCACCTTCCCAATTTGCTTCAAGTGGATTAAAACAGTTTTATCACTAACACCGCAGCCTGCAGCTAACTCGGAGTGGTTTGCGATGGATCCGCTTCCACAATAGTCTTCAATTCTTCATTATCAACTTTGGTCTCCGGCCGTCCACGGGGCTTGTTCTGCAGGTCGAAATTTCCAGAACGAAAACGTTGGAACCAAAAACGCACTGTGTTTTCTTTTGCGGCACCGTCGCCATACACATCATTAATCCTTCGAGCCGTTTCTGCAGCACTGGTGCCACGGTGGAACTCGTACGAGTGACGCAAAGAAAAAAAACAATTGAGGAAAAAACAAATGAATTATAATTTTCGAAACACAAATACTTGAGTAAATAGCTGTATAAATTTGAATTTGGAATTCCTAACCCAAAGAGAAGATATTTGAGATCAAAGTTGCCAGTACGGCAAAACGCCAATTTCATATGTAAGGACCTAATATATCTAATAAACTAATTGGCTGTTTGTCGAAGTCACATCCATTTTAATTATAAGTTACATATTTATTTACTGAATTTGTTGGGATTTTCACGTCTAATTTTCACGGTAAAGGGCGACCTTTTAACCCGTTAATGGTTGAAAGATCGCCTTTTTACAGTGATGATTAAACGATTGGCTGTAAAATGAAAAGTATATATTTTGAAAAAACAATTGTAATAATATCGAATTCAAATATATAAATTGAATAGTTTAACTAAAATTTAATCAAAGGAGTATGTAATATAGCTACAGGATTCATTCAGATAATAGGGTTCTTCCCGATAGCGTGAATATCCTAGAAAACGTTATAAATATTTAAAGTATATATTTTTACAATTCTAAACGATATAAAACACAATGATCAAAAATGTTGTTTTCATTTATAAATTTATGTTTTAAAACACGAAATTACGAGTGACTTTTAACGCCCGTTATTGGCTAATGACGTCATACCCGTCCACCATGAAAGGCGTGAAATTCATTATGAAGTAAGCGCCCATATTGCTGTGACGTCACACCGCATGCGCGCCAAATGAAGGATTTTGCGAGCGATTTGAAAAAGCGCTATTTCAAACCACGCTGAAAAATTCATATGACATCGTAAAAAATTTTTTAAAAATGCCCTTGATATTGTAATTTTTTTCAATCATTTTTTTTAAATAAAAAATAAAAAATCGGAAGAACCCAATTCTCTGCTTTTGTCTTGTTATTAAATCTAATAAACTAATTTTTACGGTTTTACCGTAGGTTTACGTTCCCTTTAGGGCGACCTTTCAATCAGTTATTGGTTGAAAGATCGCCTTTTTACAGTGATGATTAAACGATTGGCTGTTAAATGAAAGTGTTAAATAAAAAATTATATATTGTAATAATATCGAATTCAAATACATAAATTGAAGAGTTTAATTAAAATTTAATCAAAGGAGTATATAAGATAGCTACAGGATTCGTTCAGATAATTACGTAAAGTTTTATTTAAAACGTTATCGATTAAGTTCATCGGCAAAAAGATTGTATATTGAATTTTTACTGTACTGTAATCAAAAAGAAAAAATTGTGTGATTTGATGTCTTTTATTATTTACTACTGATTTCAAGTATAGAGTGAAAAAACTTTTCATTTAAATCTTATTTTGGTCACCAATTTAAGATTTTGCCTATTAAATATTGAACATATTTTCGATACCAATTCTTTCGTTAACATCTAACATGCTGTATGATTCAGCCTTTAAAAAAAATAGACACAATGTGAGCAAATACGTGCAGATTCTCACGTAGATTATGATGTCTTAAATCCTAGTTAGCGTTATATAACCCAGTGTTTAAGAATTCAGCCATCATAGTCATTGTTGGTTAATAGTGGCGGGTTCTTGTGACCCTCGCACCGTTTGAAGGTTAGAGTACCCGCATGCGACTTACACACAAGACAAGTGCTAAAACAATACAAATCTAGGCTAAGTTCTGTTCCGATAGGACTCGAATCACTTGACAATCGAGTTCAGAACTGCGGCAAGTATTACAAGGTTAACGTATGCGCACAGATTTATGGAAAATGTATACATTATATGCATAACTATCAAGAAAATTCCACATATCTGAAGAATAAATAACATTTGACTACTTTCCATAGCGTGTTCTTCGAATATTTCGAATATTTTAGAATATTTAAAATATTTTCGAATATTTCGAATATTTTCGATTATTTCGAATATTTTCGGATATTTCGAATATTTCGAATATTTTCGAATATTTGTGTGGTCCGCAAAACGGCATATCTTTGACTTTATTTTATCAATAAGAAAGGGGGTGGAGTGATCAATTTATCATCATTCGTTTTCTGTGGACCTGCTTTTTTGTTTAAAGAAGTTTCAGGGTCCTGAAAATCACGTAAAAAAATCTAGCGGAATTCAACTAACATAAAGTTGTTGCAAACATATTTTTTCGAAAAACTATTAAGGAAGGACTATTGTATTTAAATGTTAAATGATTTTCGAAGAAAGATTTAATAATGTTTAATAATGATAACCTTCCAGCTCCCGATACTGACATAACTTATATTGATAATGGCATGCGAAGTTTTTAACATAAAAGTAAACTTAGAAAAATTACATACAAATTTTAACAGAGTAGAGAAACTGAATATATTGTCTTTTTTTGGTAAGATTTATAACAGCGGCATTAAGTCCAGCGTTCCGCTTTTTTTTCAAATACACTTAAACTATTTTTGTGAAAGAATACAGACCGATTTTTTTTCAAATTGTAGCAATTCTGTAAAAAAAAGTTGAGAAGCTCTCTTTTAGCATTTCTTCCTTTTTCAGAATAACTAAGGGTGGCAATAAAAATAAATAAAAAATAAAGGGCACATGAAATTCTAGGCAATAAGCGTGCGAGATTAAGTATCTCACTTTGCCGTAAAAAAAATTAATCCCATTAGACCACATAAGGTGTGCGTCGCTATAAGGTCCCATGATTTATGGTAAAACACAATGATTTTCTAGTCCCCAGTTCTCCCCAATAATACTACTTCTACTAATCTCGCTTATACCCGCCCAATGGTGCACCTTTGCACTGCATTGGCACACCAAGTGCTGTGCACATTACATGAAGGCTTGATGATCAGTCTTACGCTTCAGCGCCAGTCCAAGGTATCAAAATGGTTTAGGTCATTGTGAAAATATCGATAGTTATTCAAAATTGTGTAAAACATGCATGATTTACATTTATTTTTAGAATTTTCTCTTTCGTAATGGCGTAACCTGAATTTTCATTGCCATTAATATTTTCTCAGACACTTTGACAACATTGCGCATTGGCATTTTAAAAGGAGTCAGTAAATCCTATAGAAATGTTAATGAGAGTGATATATTTGCTTTTACAAGTTATTTTGACATACTTCAAGTGTTGTAAAACGAACTTGAACTCAGCCTTGCTCTTTCAAAATAAAAATATCAAATGGGGTTCTTTCCGATTTTTTTTATTTTTTACTTCAAAATATTGATTGAAAAATTACAATATCAAGGAATTTTTTTTTAAATTTTTACGATGTCATATGAATTTTCTAGCGCAGTTTGAAATAGCCCTTTTTCAAAGCGCTCGCAAAATCCTCCATTTGGCGCGCATGCGGTGTGACGTCACAGCAATATAGGCGCTCACTACGGAATTGAATTTCATTCGTATTTTCGTGTTTTTAAAACATAAATTTATTAATAAAAACTAAATTTTTGAGTATTGTGTTTTATATCGTTGGAATTGTAAAAATATACTTTAAATATTTATAACGTTTTTAAGAATATTCATGTTATCTGGAAGAACCCCATTATGCAATTAATCATTTTTTGGGGTTAAATAAGAGTATTTTACTGGTGTAGTTTTAAAATGTCTGTCCAATAACTTGTCTTTATAATCGATTTATTTAATTTTATTATTGTTATAATTTCACAAAATTCTGTTCATAACTCAATTTAAAATACATACAATACAATACAAAATCTATGTGTGCACCCTTGATAGCAAACTGACTGCGGACATTTCAAAACGTTTTCAAAAGCTCAGCTCTAAAAGCAGTCGTGAAATACAAAATTTGTTTTCGATGTTAAAAAATCAAATGAGGAAAATACAAGGGATCGGTCCTTATTATTAGTAAAGCTAACTTATGTATTTATTTTTGTGAGCTACTTTATACATCAAAAATTATTTGATATAATTCACTAGTTGAACATTAAAATTGGTTTTTATAATATTTAAGTTGCAATAAAGGGGGTTACAAATTCAACTGTCCATATGTTGAATAATAGCTGCAAAACAAGTTGTGACCTAACTTTTTTTGAACATTTCATTCAAAAAAAATCCCTATTAATACATTTTTGTCAAATAATTGAGGTTGAATTTTTTCAAATTCAGGAATATGGATATTCGAGCGTTTACAGGGCTTATGACCTGTCATTGGCTGGGTTAAGTGGCCATTTTATGCACTACAACATTCCCCATTCCGCTTATTAGCGAATATCCACACTGGTGTACCTGGGTAACATTTTTGATTTTGTATATATGTTACGAATCGAGAACTTAACCCAGCCAATGACAAGTCATAAGCCCTGTAAACGGTCGAATATCCATATTCCTGAATTTGAAAAAATTCTACCTCATCTCTGTAGGGATATAAAATGAAATAGATGAATATACGATTTTTCGAGTCTGGACAAAAATTTCAATAATTAATAGACTTACCACATTTAAGAGGGTCAAATGATCGCCTAGAATCATCGAAAAACGATGGAGCAGCAATAACACTACCGAAGCTCGAAAGCAACCAAACACTAATCACTAAAATCCTTGACAACCCACAAGACTTTCCAACAATCCTATCCAGACACTTTCTTGATGGCATTTCATTAGATTCCTTGCTCTTTCTCGCTTCCCTATCAACTTTGCATGAATCATTGTTGACAATCAACGCGGCATCCACTTGTTGACATTTGCCTTGTAACCTTGACACTTTACTGTCAACGCATGGTGGTTTGTTGATATCAAGGCAACATGGTTTTTGACAACCCGCTGAAATGAGTTTGGCATTTTCATCCCATATGAACACGTCAGGACAATTCGTGTCAAATTCTTTTGTTACACCCATGGCGTCACTTCAAATTTTACTTGAATGCACACAAAATGAAACACTTTTAATTAGACTAGACCAATATACGTAAAGTAACTGAATTTAGCTTTTAAATATGGCAACTGAATGACGAAATTGTAAGCTTTTTCTAGCTTTTCTTCTAGCGCTTTAAACAATTTGTTTGTTTCTGTGGTTTTAAATACAAAATTATTGATTGTTTATTCGGTGGAACAGTTTGACGTTTTTATTTTCACTTTGTAAAATTTGATATTCCCGCGTTTTCCACTAACCGAACTAAAATTTAAAAATATGGCAACAGTTTCACGGAATCGTAAGTTATCTCAAGCTTTTGTTTGCAGCCCTTTAAAGTCATTTGTTCATATATGTGATTTTGACTTAAAAATTCTTGATTAATCGCTGTTTTTTTGTGTTTGATGTCACAATTTCACTTTTATTTTTCTTTGAAGTTTGCGTTTTCCCGCGATTTCCACTTGTAATGGATTGCCAACAAGACTGCCGCGACACGACACGACAGAGTCGCTGACAACCGACAAGTGGTTAGTCGCGTGATGATGAAGAAAATCTTTTTTATATGTGACTAGAGATAAAGCAGAGGGCGATAAGGCAATCGGGGAGACTGATGCAAGTTCACACCACATCTGCAGCTTGCATCCCTTTCCCACGCCCTAGCGGTCCCACCAATCGCGGGAAAGAGAAACTCGTACAATGCACGCAGCGATTTCGGTTATGTAAATAGTAATTTCGGGACATTAAAAATCAAACATGGCTATCACCATCAAGATTTCTTTGACGAGAGAAATATTTGTAATTCCTTAATTTTTATAGTTAAGATACAACAAAAAAAATAAAATTCGTTAAGCCAGAAGAAAATCAACGTAATTCAAAATTAAATAATTTTCAAAAGATTTAGTAAATGCCTTTGAATTACTTTTTTACTTCATGCAATGTTTTAGAATTTATTATTTATGATATCATGTAGAAAATTTTTTAATTGTTTTTTTTTGAAAAAATTAACACCTATTTTTCCTCTCTTTCTAGAGGTTCTATTTTTTTGAGTTTTGTTTCAAAAAATTGCTGCAACTTGCTAAAATTGAATCTTCCGATTTTAAGAATTGTTTTTACCAAAGTCAAAACATTCCTGTCCGCCATTTTCAATAAATAAACATACGATTAAGTAATGCAGTTTTTACTTGATTTTACTATTTCTTAAAAAATAACATTGGCTCATTGAACGTAGTATTTTCAAATTGAAATATGTGTAAATATATCATAAGACTGTAAAATATTTTAAAATTAAAAAAAAAAAAAATTCTTAAGGAAGGTTTTCTTTGGATAGGCAGTTAATTATATTTTTTTTATGACAGGTCATAAGCCAAATATTAAGCGCTCAAATATCCATATTCCCGAATCTGAAAAAATTCCACTTCATCTCTGTAGAGATATAAAAATCAAATATATACCTACTCCCGTCATGGGAAAAATCCAGATGTGTGTTTGAACACACTAAAAAATGTGGTATAATATTTTTTTACTTATTTTTTATAGATAGAGATAGATAGTTTTGATTTAAGACCTCATAATGATACTTGAAAAGTGATGGACGGTCGTCTGTCGTCCCAATTTTGCATTCGCCATTGCAAACTGACATAATTATTTGCATATGTGCTTTGTACATGCACTTGTGAATGGATATTCATTATTCCTTACAGTATTTTCAATGTTTAATGCATCGTTATTGAATAATACTCGTGTAAACATTACAGTAATCCCAAATCCCTTTGGTTACGACTGTATATTTTAGGACACCACATTTTATTATTTATAAATTAAGAAGGTTATTGGGGAAAGTGTGCCAGGACAGAGAGGTATGGCGTTCTATCCTATCTGCCTACCCCTTCTAGGAAATTGCTTGTTGCTGGTAATCTATTTTACATTTAAAAGTAGACATTACATTATGAATGAATGAATGTATCTTTTTGTATGTATGTAAATTCTTTTTTTTTTTTTTTTCACACCACAATCCTACCAAGCCAATTTTGTGGCTTGTTGGTAGAGATCAAGTTGAAACATCAGAAATATGTATATTTAAATCTAAATATCTAAGATTACATTATATACAGTAGGTACATAATTACGAACAATAAACGCAATTAGAGATAAATTAAAAACTCTTGATCAAGTAGCCACTTTCTTATTAAGCCTTTATTACAATGTTTTGCTAATCTCATTTCAGCCGGCAGCAAATTAAAAATAGTGGGAACTAAAAATTTTAAGGTTCGGCTACCGTATTTATTCGCTACTTTAGGTATGTTCAATGCTTTATTTTGAATAAGTCTTGTATTATGCGAGTGGTTAAGGGGAGTTTTGAATTTATTATTACTAAATTGTTCTATTATGATGCGGAGCCACAACATTCCTTTACCGGCAATGTATTAATGACGCTATATAAAAGTCTTTTGTTTTCTCTTTGAATATAAATATCGATGGGTACAATTTTTTTCATAATTGAATATTGGAGTCTCTCCATCATTTTGATATTCGTTTTAGTTGAATATCCCCATGACTTAATTCCATATTAAAATATCAAAATATCATTGGAATAATTAGACAGTTACATATTGTACTTTTATTGAGTATTTTTATCATTTGATCATTTTTTATTTAATATCTTGGCTGGTATTACAAAAGTTATCGCATGTAGATATTACATTTACATTAATCAATAAACTGAAGATATAGCCTATATCTATGTTTATAGATCTATATTTTCCGTTTTACCAATCTATATCTACATTCGATAACTCTTATAATACCAGCCCTTATTATAGTATTATGTATGTCTCATATTATAATATAATATATTATATGTATATCGCATTACCTAAGCAATAATAAAAATGTACTTTATTTAATTTTTGTTTTGTGAGTTTTATAATAATAATAATAATAATGTTTAATATGGCGACTTTTGACGTGTATAAATTATGTGTTGGTAGGTAGAATAAATGTTTTAAGGATAATGAGCAAAGATTTGATGATAAACTACCAACTCGATACGAAAGGGAAAGTAACGACAGGAGATGAAAATTAATGGCTTTACTTAAAACATATCACACCTTAATTACCTTTATATCAAAATACAGTTCACTTGCAAAACTGATACAATTCATTTTAATGGGCTTGTAAACGAAAATTGAATACAGAAAAGTGAAACTTTTTGTTTTATGGGAGCAAATCCACAAACTGCCTCCAGGTCAAGCGATCAGCCGCCAGCTCCCGTGCATCCTCCCAAGTCAAGTCCACGTCCCGCAGCTCTGACGCAAACTGCCGACGAATTGTCAACAGTGGACAACCAGGACGCCGAGAACCTGATAGGCAAGCATGGTTAAGGCTCTCGGGAGAGGCATACGTAGTATATGGCCCAGCCAGCCGAAACGCCTTCGCCGGACGACAGTAGATACCAAGGGTTGCTGTGTCCGTTGCCTCTCTCTGTGTTCCTTACAAAGTCAAACCACCGCACACCTAAAATTCTTCTAAGACACCTATTCTCAAAACTCAGAAGTCTGCTGTCTGGGCCCTGGTTAGGTGCCACGATTCTCAGCCATAGAGAAGGAACGGGTGTGATGCGGGAGTTATAAATACAAGCGGAATTTTGTTTTAACCGAGTAAACATCCGATCCCTTAGACATCTTTCATACTGTTGAATACGGCACCCGCTACTCCAAGCCGCACACCCAGTTCTTTCTGAACTCTGCCGTTTTCTGTCACGTACGCTCCCAGGTATTTGAAGCTCTCGACCCTTTCGATGACTTGTCCCGACAAAGCCAGGGGGATCTGGGCATCTATATATATAGACGATATCTAAAAGTGGGAAAAAATCATTGCTTCATTCCTGGGAGAATATCAAGGATTACGATTTAGGGGAGAAACGACCTCTTAAAAGGTGGCAAAAAACAAAGAAAGAAAAATGACTGATAAGAGAGACAAGTAATATTTCCTAATAGCACTATTTATTGTAATTTGTCCATGAAGTTTCATTACACATAATAACTATATAAAAACATAAAACATTACTACAATCCATGGCTCGAATCTAAATTAGGTATAAGCTACCATTTGTATTATTCTATAATCTCGTTTAATCTTTAACTGTAATTAGGTAGAATCCATGGGCTCGTTTAATCTTATTTGTAATAAATGCGACCTAAATTGTATTAAATATCTACACGATTGATGAGTAGACTTAACGGCTTTGAAAATTATTAAATATGCTCACGCCTTTCAGTATTGGGACAAGAGGACCAATGCCCATTATTGCATACAAACAGATTGCGGGTTAAGGTCCTTTAACCCTGGAATGCTAATGGTGATTTGCATACTCGTTACATCTAAACGGCTATATTCGTCGTTTAGACAAATCATATTCAACGCATTTTAAAATTGTTACAGTCTTGTAAATTAACTTTTTACATATTTTCTGTGAATGCAAAATAAATAAAACAAAGAATCACAAAACCAGCAGTGTCATCCGTTTGTAAATCGGATAATTAATAAGCAAGATATAATCATTTCTACATTCACAGAAAATTTCGGTTTAATAAGACCATTGAGGAACTTGCATAAAAAAGGGGGCAAATCCAAATTTGAAAAAGTTTGCAATAAAAAAAGTAATAAAAAAAAAATTTTCACATTGAAACAATTATGTAATAAATGTAAATATTTTAATACATTTCCCGTTTTTTTGAGGGAAATAATCAAGTATTTAAAATACTGTGAGTTTTTAAAATTTGGATTTGCCCCTGTTTTGCACCAAAATTGTAAAATATTTTTCGTTAACAACATTTCGAGTGTGTCCAAATACTTGTGACCAAAACTGGATTTCACCCATTACGGGCTGAAATTAAATTACAATTGACATCTTAATAGAGACGAGAAGTTTAGAAGGGAATATAGATATCTATTCGTCTAGAATATCTCTGTATATACAAGTTCTGATAATTACCAGATATAGATATCAAATATTAGATGAAATGGGGAATTTTGTAATACATTATAAACAGTAACTATTTAAATAGAACTAATGCTTTTCATTACTAATTTTGACATCCGTATCGCATACATTTATACATCAACTTTGAAACCTGCACAAATGTCTTGCTACTTTTATTCATTTGGCAGCCAATAAGCCAATGTAAGCAGAGAGTGAAGATCGAAAGACGTGGCAGTAAAGTTGGACCAAGACATTGGCCGAGACAGTTACCACAATTGTTAAGGGAGAAATCTTCACAGTTCTGTAGGGGAAGATACTGTGATCGACGTAAGCTTTAAGAGCATATTCCACCACGTGACTTGCGGCCGCTTTCCCATACAACGTATTCCTCGATTTTCTCGCTGAAATTTAACATTAGAACAATGATTTTTTCACACTTTTTAGATTTCGATTACATGCGTGTTTATATCGTCTTATTTTTTTAAACATTATTTATCTACTTTGACATATAAAATAGCAAATAAATAAGACGATGCAAACACGCATTTGGTCGGTATCTAAAATGTATTAAAGAACATAGCTATAATGTTAAATTACGTGAGTCAGGTGGAGTTTGCTCTTAAGAAGCAACAGCTTATGTAGTCGAATGGACGAACATTAGTCGTCTAGGGTTAAATCGTTGGTACCCAAATGCATTTTATGCAGGAAGACGACTAACTGACTGGATTGCGGTTAGAAATCCTTCTAATTTGGTTATGCAAATTCTTGTGGTACATATTATTATTATTTGGCATTGTGGAAGGTCATAAGTCAGAATACAATAATTTCAACTAATATTACATTGTTTTCAGTACTTTGACATTTACGATCTTCTTTTGAATTTTTCAATGATTTTTCGTGGTTTATGAGTTTCATGGGTTATGGGTTTCATGGTTGCATGTGTTTCGTGGATTATGGGTTTCGTGGGCTATGGGTTTTATGGGTTGTGGATTTCGTGGGTTATGAGTTTCATGGGTTATGGGTTTCGCGGGTTTTGTGGGTTTCGTGGGTGGTCCGATAAGACAGTTACTATTATTTATTTTTGAGCAAAAATTTCGGATGTTATTGAGTTTCAACAAGAGCGGATATAACATAAATCTATATTTGCATATTCTCACAAGAGCAATAATTTATTTCCATAAATTATCATTTCAATTCGATTAAATTCTGGGTACATACTATTTTAAAAGATGTTTCAACGTTTCTTGGAATATTGGGTACGTATTTCTTGGTCGTACCAGATGACGGTAATTTTCCTTTAAATACAGGGAGTTTAATTTAATCATTTACTTTTAAATAATTTATTTCCAATGTCTGTCATATGTTTTTTCCTTTTGTGTAGAAATCTATTGTTTTTTAAGCTTTGTTTTAATTTAATGAATGCAAATTTCCGTAACCAATTTGTTCCCAAGAATCATCGTTCAGAGAATCCCGTGTTAAGAAGGTTAAAATGATATTTAATTTTGATAAATTATAATAGTTTAATTGTTCTGCTAAAACAGAGTGTTTACGTACTTGAATTATTAAATAACCGCTGATGCTGGTTTAAACAGTTTTTATCTTTAATAATCCACCCATTGGTGTTTTTTTTTAAATTTAAGTAAATATACTACTAATACTACTTCTTTTTTTATCCGCACCCAATGGTGCAAAGGGCACTGCATTGGTACACCAAGTGCAGTGTATCTTGATCATTTTATTACATGAAGGTAGGATGATCAGTCTTACGCTTCAGTACCAGTCCAAGGTATCACCCATAAACTTTTAATATGAAAATTACATATAAATAAATATTTCATGTTGACCCTCTAGGGGAATCGAACCCGCGACCTCGTACACGGTAGCCGAATGCTCTACCACTATGCTACGAGGCGGCTTTTTTTTTAAATTAAGGTAAATTTAGGTAAACCTGTCTCATTTATTATCAAAACATAAGTATCGGGATTGAAAAAGAAATAGATGGTGAAAAATCTTGATCATCAATTTCTTATGAGGGTGATTAGTCACATTTGTGAATACCAGCTATGGGATCACTAACATATATTATCTTCATGTAGATATGTATATCGCAGGTGATCGCAGTAATCTTGAGAGCACCGTAAATAAAATATTTATGTGAATAAACGATTTTCAAAAAATACGTTTGATCCCCTCTGGAATCAAATCAGACATACATGGTAGCTAAGCGTGATGACCACTGCACCACGTGGCAGACACATGAAAAATAGGTCAATATTAAAAAATGAATTAAGAAAGGATACTAAATCATAAGTTTTTGGGGCACATTTGATTTATAAATGATGCGACAATTGCACAAAAAGGTCATTTGATAAAATTGAGCATATTAATACGGGTATAATCTGTGTTGGCCCATTTTTACTACTTTCACCTTGATCGTGATAATGAGACGGTGAATTTATCGTAAAGCTGTCCTCGATAAATTTGTTCAAACAAGCATTATCTATAAAATAATAGTTATTTTGTTATTTTTCTATGTAAATTTGGAATCCCTCATCAATAAGCTTTCATTGAACATTTTAATTATTTTATTTGCTTCCGCGAAATTATTTTAACAATTTTAACGGTGGCCTCCGTAGCGTATTAGCTGGACTTACGATACGGAGGTTTCGGGTTCGATTTTCAATCACAAAAAGTTATTTTTGATTTGGGAAAAATTTCAAAAATCATTAAGCCTAATGTTATCTACCTTATCCGAACCCAATGGTACATAGGGCACTGCGTTGGTACTACATTTGCAGTGAGCCTTAATCATTTGTTACATGAAAGCAATATGATCAGTCGTACGTTTCAGCGCCGGTCCAAGGTATCACATATATTTATGTGAAAATCACATTCAAATAAATATTTCATTTTGACCCCTATCGGGAATAGAACCCGCAACCTCTTGCATGGCAGCCTAACGCGCAACCGCTTCACCACGAGGCGGACGGTATATTACACAATATATCTACACGTACATGAATACATTTTGATAAGAGATCGATACAAGCGTTTATCGACATTGTATCTTACTTTAAACTAAAATTATAAAAAAAATTATAGACTGATAAGAATATTTCTATTCCCAGTCCTCTGAATTTCTTTTTTTCCTATTCTTCTAATCCCATCCTTCCCTCTTATCTCTTGTTTTATGATATTTATTTTTTCTTTTATACTTAGCCTATGTGAAAAACTATAATTGATTCTCATGCATGTTTTTGCATTCCACTTTTTTTATGTATTAAAACTGTGGTTTTTCCTGGAAAAAGAATAAAATATTGTATCTACGAAAATCCTAGAGAAAATCTTCAATAGAAGGTCGTCGATCAACCTCGTGCCGATCTGTGTCTACACAAAGATATAATACATTGGTGATCCCTGTCTAGAAGGACCTGACCAAAATAAGGAGAAAATGAATTATATTAATCACTTAGGTCGTCCTTTTTGTCGTTTATAATATTTCAACTGGCTGGTGACAGGGTCTCCTGGAGGCATCTAGTGATGTCCACATGCTCCACATAGGAGCGAACGTGGCGAAAGAAGAAGAAGAAATATTTAGCCAGAAAAAATATAAAACGTAAGCAATTTTCAGGAAGTTAAATAATAAAACTGAAAGAAACGTAGAAGCGATAAATTTAAAGCGACGAAGCCTGCTTAATTTCGTTACCAGAAACCGCTGTACATAGAATTTAATATTGATTACAATAATATTTTGTAGCAATAAAAAAGTTTTTAGTAAAAGCTAAATGTTTATTTTCTGGGAATCCGAAGTACGCTTGCAAGAAGGTCGTGACAAAGGATTTTTCAAAAACAAAACGAATTACGTTGAATACATTAACACTTGAGTACTCGCTACTGGGTCTGTCAGACCCAGTCGTCGGCATTATGCGAAATATTTTATCAAATTTTGAAAATACAACGTTTCCGCGTTCAGTACCTTCAAACAAACGTATACCCCTTCTACTCGTCACAGTTGCAGTCAGTTGAAGCACAGCGTTTGTGTGCTACGGACTTTTAAAGTGAGTGTGGGCCCATTGGACCCGGTAGCGAGTATATACGTTACTTTTTTTAACAAGTTTATCTAAGGATTTTGTATTGTTTTATTTTTTAAAATGGATACAAATCGTGTTTTGAGCACGACAGAGATTGAAGAATATTTAATTGAAGGCATAGAAGATGAGGACTGCTCAGAAATTGAAGACTAATTCGACTCCCAACCTTCCGGCAAGCAGTGGACGAAAACTTCGGTGCAGCATTTGTACGTGGAAAAAGGACAGGAAAACTAAATTTTCCTGAGTCAGATGTAATGTTCCAATTTGTGGAGAACACTCCAAATACATTTGTACTACATGCATTGGTATTATATAACCAAAATATATGAAAATGTTAAAATCATGTCACTTAAAATATAAAAAAAAATTGTTGTAATTTAGTCTATTTTCAAAGTTAATTTACCAAAATTATGTTATGTATATATTTTGTTACTTTAATAAATAGTTCAATCATTTTACTTTCATAAAAAAAAGTGTAATTAAGTCTATGTTCGTACATAACATATAACTTTTTTTCTTTTATTATGTGAGTAGAGCTAATTTACATTGATAAATTTAATGATTTTTTCAATACGTGTTAAATACCTTATTATGCATAATAAAATACAGATTTATTTATCCAATGTGTTCATATTATAATGTTTTTAATTATTCATTATATAATTATCAAATAATTGTAGCTGCTTAATACCTATCTTTAAAGGAACACTGGGTTTGCGGGACCCGGTAGCGAGTATTTGTGTTATAAAATAGGGCGCGGGTCCTGAAGTGTTAAATTAGACAGAAGATGATGAGAAGACCAAAGAAAGAAAGAAAGAAAAGAAATAGAACGATAAGCTGCACGACAAATATAATATGAGCCTCGTTATTTAAAGTCCGCCTCGTGGCGGTAGCGCGTTTGACTGCCATGAGTGAGGTCACGGGTTCGATTCCCGATGAGGGTCAACATGAAATATTTATCAACATGTGATTCTCATATTAATATTTCATGGGTTATACCTTGGGCTGGTACTGAAGCCTAAGATTGATCAATCCAACCTTCATGTAATAAAATGATCAAGTATCACTGCACTTGGTGTAACGATACAGTGCCCTATGCACCATTGGGTGCCGATAAGAGAAAGTAGTAGTTGTAGGAATTTAAAGCACATTCTGACCTAGATTATTTAATCCTTAGTTGAAAAAACAATTAGATCTTGACATTTTATTATACCAATTTTTCTCATTAAAAGTGTTAAATATTTCATATTGACCTCGTCGGGAATCAAATCTGCGACCTCAATCGTGGTAGCCCAACGCGCTTACCTTTACACTACGAGGCGTACAGATAAATACCATTTGTATCCTGATAATTGGTTTACTCCATTCATCTCGGTCCTCAGTCGTTCATTTTGTAATAAATTAACATTACCTACGCCATGTTTTTATTATCACGTGTTTTCTTTACCAATACCTTTTAATCAGTCCATTAAAGTATTTTATTTCATCTACCTTAATAGACTAGGAGAGCCAATCACTAAGAGGAACAACACCACACACCCCCAGGCTTGAGAAAAATCACATTAAAGGGCATACTCCACCACGTGACTTTCGGCCGCTTTTCCAAACAAACGTATTCCTCGATTCACTCTCTGGAATTTAACATTAGAGGCAATGATTTTTTCACACATTTTAGATATCGAACAGATGCGTGTTCGTATCGTTTTATTTTTGAAATCATTCATTTATATATATATATATCTTTTAACAACTAAAATATCAAAAATACAAGACGATGCAAACTAATGTTAAATTCCAGGGAGAAAATCGAGGAATACGTTTGTATGGGAAGCGGCCGCGAGTCACGTGATGGAGTAGGCTCTACAAATGTTTTATTTTCGACTTAGTATTAATTCTATTTATTCATTTGAAAGAGCGCCATCTATTATCATTATAGAAATCCTACTTGTATTTCGTATGATGTAAACTATTCATTATTGTAATCTATGACTCAAATCATTTTAAGTTTTTAATTTGGTTTATTGGAGACATTAGTCAGGTTGCAATGTGGCAGCCAGTGTATAACAAATCATAAATGTATATACGAACAAAATATATGTAAATAATTCATAACAAATCAGTATATTTAATCATAGAACCAGGAGTTTTTAAAAATGTGTATTTGTAATGTTAAAATCCACAAAAATAATACTTTCTATTACTTTCTCCAATTCGCACCCAATGGTGCATAGGGCACTGCATCCGTACATCAAGTGCAATGTATATTGATCATTTTATTACATGAAGTTTAGATGGTCAGTCATACGCTTCAGTGCCAGTCCAAGGTATCACACATGAAATATTGATATGAAAATTACACGTAGATAAATATTTCATGTTGACGGGGATCGAACCCGCGACCTCATGCACGGTAGACAAAAATGGCTACCACTATGCTAGGAGGCAGACAAATAATAGTGTATAAAATATGTGTTCAGCCTTTACTTGGCTGAATATTCTACTGTAAAAACTAAAAGCTCTTTTTGCATAAAAAACTAACCATGTTAAACTTTACTGACAATAATAAGTAAGATTACAGGTAAATTATTTAATATTTTGAATAAAATTATCTAAATGGGTAATCGAAATAACCTTAGCATAAACAAACTTTGAGTTTAGTAAAAAAAACTCAAATTTAAAATCATCGTTTTTCACCTAACTAACCAACTAACCATCACGCCATTTCTCCGAAGGGGTAGGCAGAGAGGATAGAACGCCACACCACTCTGTCCTGGCATACTTCTCTTGCTTTCTCCACATTCATACATCTTCTCATGCACGCACGTCGATTATTCCGACTTCTTACATGCCCACTTTCAAGCACTTGTTTTACTTGATCATGCCATGTCTTTCTCGGCCTTCCTCGACTTCTACATCCAGGCACAGTCGCATCATATATTTTTTTAGCCGTTCTTTCATCATCCATTTGCTCTACATGAACGACCAACGTAAAAGACCTTTCTTAATTTATTAAATGAATAATAATACTGCAGCTAAAAACTACTCAAAAAACAATTATCTTATAGCTCGCTTCTTTGCACTCAGGTATAAATTTCATATTACCTGTGTTTAATACTTTGCGCCTATTTGTACGCAATATTTTAACAAGCGTGCTATGAAAACTGGTTCATATCAGGAGTAAACATGAAAACAACTCGAATAATTTTAGATTTCATATTCCTGATAATATTGTTCATCTTTTATTGCGATGTTTTTACTATATTTCTTAGATAATTCTTTTATTTTATGTAGGTATATGGAAACGTGGGCAGTTATTATTTTTTCTGATAAATATTTTGCTTGGAAGATAATTTCAATTAAGAGGGTTACAAAATTTACCACCAATTAAGTTCTTGTCGGAATGTGAAAATTTGGTATGGAGAAAAATTAGTGTGATGTTTTAGCGAATATTTTGCATAAAAAAACGTTTTTGGTGACAAAAAAAGAACTCAATAGTACCATACCGAGGTCACCGCATAAACCTATCGTGAAAAAACTCGGAATGGGGGTGTAAGTAAATTTAAAAAATGAAAAATTAAGTACAGTAGCTCAAGCACAGATAACTATCGACGTAGTTAAAAGCGTGCTATTCACGTGCTAACGCTAACGATTTGAGCGATCACAATGACATACCATTCAATACCGCGATTGCTGACCCGAACATTGACGATCTGAGCCGAGCGGAGCCGAACTACGCTATATCACGGCCATACGTCAAACGTCAAATCATCGCGCTTGTCGGATTTTTTATTATGTCGACTGCTTTTCTCAATATTTGGCTTGCCGAAAACCGGCTAAATTATAATAAAGATTGAATGAAGATTTGTGCGAATAAGATATATCTCGGGAAATGGCTCGCGACTAGTATGCGCTCGTTTAATAATCCCGATCGATAACTTTTAACGCGTGTTCCATTGTGATCGCGAAAACGTTAAACATCCATGGGTAAGAAATCGTTATCACGTCGCTTATTACCGAGTCGGTACTGATCTGTGATCGAGCAACAGCTGTCAATTTTTATTTTCTTTGTATGAACAACAAAAACAAGAGCCCTTTTCGCAATGACGACGCGTTTTATATTTGTGGCAGTTGAAAAACGATTGATTTGATTGGTTAGAATATACCAGCTTCTCTAGAAAGCTGTCACTCGTACCATAAGCCATCCCTATATCTTTAAAGATCCTTGCTAATTTCTTCCAGAAAACTGGATTTTAAGGAACCGGAAATGCTTAATTTATAAGTGAGGCTTATCGAATTTTGCAGAATGTGAGCCCAGGGGGACAGGAAGGGGCAGCAATTTTTTTTTTATTGTTGGTATATTTAGTAGCTATGAACATAGTAGATTATCATAATTGAATTACTCGATTATTCGGATAACCGAATGATTCGATGATGAAAAATAACCGACTACCATAATCGAATCATTTGTAGTCCGTTATTTGAAATAATCATTCAAATTATTCCGTTATTTATGATAAACTCATTTGAAAAAAGAATTGCAAACAATTATAAAACTTCTTCAAGCCCTTCCGCCTCTGTTTTCTTTATGGATGTATCGACGTATTTTTTATATCCCGGATCGCACGTCACAAGTCACGTAGATTGTGACGTCACCCACAACCGTGAGGATAGCAACTGCGACCAATAATACGATAACGGTGAAAGTGTTGCGTCCTTTATTCCAATAACACCGGCCGTTGGAGAATTTCAATTTCTAAAGCCTACTTTGATGTATTGCCGCCAGAATGCAGCTCTGACCCGGTAATCCATAAAACAAATGAAAACAAGTACATTCTTCTTCTTCTTCTTAAGGTAGACCTAAGGGTCTGTATTTGTCTCGTTCGATAATGCTTCTTGCAATGTCGACTCCCAGCTGTCCCTTCATCTTTTTGCAGTCGTCCAGGATGTCGGCGGCCAGGTGGACAAAGACAGTAATAATAAGTGCAACCATTTTTTTGCTAATCCATGTCTTTGCTGTTTATTTATGTCCTTGTAATTGTTTCTTGTCTTTTTTAAAATTTAATGTTTAATGGACTTTGTCCTTAAATTAATTCATTAATTAATTGGAAAGTCAGCCACAAAAGAGCTAAAATTCTATGTAAAAAAGCACGTCATTAAATTTATTTCCTCTTAATTTATTCGTTACTGAGGCAATGTCAATATTGCAAATGATGCAAAATGGTTCTAAGAAAATGTACTACTGTAACAAAATCCAATTCGCAAAAAAACTTATTATACATTTAAATTACTTGATGTATCATCTACCCGCTATAGTGTTGATATTAACCTACATAATTTTAACGTTATCCCATCCTCCACTATAAAATTATACTTAATAAATAGTTTGGTTACCCTCAAGACGACGCGATATAAAAATATATGCGCTTGTAACGCTTGGGTATTTAGGCCCGACACTAAATACTTGAGGCAGAATCATTGAATGTTTATATTACTATAAACAACATTTTGAGTGTGTCCAAATACCTACCCGTAGACAAAAAAATTCTTAATAGCTCAATATAATAATCTTAATTCTTCTTAGCTTCGCACAACTTCACTGTTTATATACAAGTTCAGATAATTGGCCGATGTGGATATCAAATACTAGGCGATATGGGGACTAGAAGAGTTTTCATATATTATCCAAAGCTTCGCACAACTTCACTGTTTATATACAAGTTCAGATAATTGGCCGATGTGGATATCAAATACTAGGCGATATGGGGAATATTATAATACATGAAATGGCCACATAACCTAACCATGAAAAGTCAAAGGTCATAAAAAACTATAAAAAATGAAACTCTAAAAAACTATACGTGTCGAAATCTCATTCAACTAAATTTGGCGTAAAATCTTTAGAAAGCATTGCCCGCACTCAATTCAATAAACTACCAAACGAAATTCAAAATCAAAAGACGGCGAAATCCCAAAACAAAGCACTAAAATACTACTTTCTAAATATTTTTATTAATAATGATGATGGCTAATTTTTTTTATTTTTATATTGTTCCTTTTGTAATTATTGTTCCATTTAGATTTAGCATTGGTAACTCTGTAATCTTAAGTATTGTTATATTTAGTCTTTCTTTTTTTAATATCTGTCCCAGAATGAGTTTTGTAACTCAATTGGGAGTGCAAACTATTTTGTACGAATTAAATAAATAAATAAATAAAAATAAATAAGCCATGTAAACGCCTAGATATTTATATTCCCTTACACACTTCTCTACTATGTTAAGATGTCAATAAATTATTAGTTTATATTTATTATTCATTATTAACATCTCAACCTCTGGATGCCTCTGCTCTGGAAACATATATGTATTGTTTAAACGCCTATATTCGATTCCAGAGCTCCTTTGTCTCTATTGAGACAGATTAATACGAGCCCAGCATACAGTCATTTGTCTACAAGTGTTTGTACACATTCAAAATGTTATTAATATTATTATTGTTAATAATCGCCACCGTCAGTCAATCCGATTCCACAAAGTTAAGCGATCGCCCGCCAATCCCTTGGCGTCGCCGTCGTCCCAAAACAGGTCTACATCCCATATCTTCGACGTAAACTATCGATGGATCGTCAGTAGTGCACGTCCAGGACGCCGAGAACCTGATGCCTTGTTAAATAGGCAGGCCTGGTTAAGGCTCTCGGGAGGCATACGTACATAGATAATGTGACGAGGTAAGTAGACGGAATCCGGCCGAATCCCGGGAAAGTAAGGGCGTTAGTAGAGGCACCACAGATAGTGTATTATATGGTCCAGAAAACTGAAACGCCTTCGCCTGATGACAATGGAGTCAAACTGATAGTCAATATTGAATAATTTATTGAATTATGTAGGTTCACATAACCACATTTCATATTGGCTCTGAAGCGTAATGCCCGCTGTATACGGGACAGTTTCTTGTTCAGAAAACTACACAGTTTCTTGTTCAGAAAACTGTGCAGTCTGTCAAACTTCTGTCAAAAGACACGCTAAATATGTGTATTTTTGAAACGCGATTGTAAGTTATTATCGTATGTTTGCTCTCAGGAAATTGTATATTTAGCTAATAATGTAAATACGTTATTGGTTTTTTACGTATTTAAAAGCATACAATAAACCAATGTCTACTTAAACGTTTACATAAAAAACATTAACTGTCATGTCAGCTTAAATCTGACATAAGCACGCAGTTTTTAAAACAGTTTTCGTTGTAAACGGGACCGTTTTCAGACTGCATAGAAAACTGCGCAGAAAACTGTCCCGTATGTAGCGGGCTTTAGACTGTGTAGAGTGTAGACTGTCTTCATTGCACTTGGTGTACTAATCCTTCCAGTGACGTATGCACCATAATATACGGATGGGAGAAAGTAGTAATTACTAAATTTTATCATTGATTTAATATATTTTACAATACAATATTTTTTTCTGAATGGTAAATTCTTTGGTAGATAATACCCCAATAGTAAGTAGATGGTTAATTTAAATAAAAAATCGTATTTACATACCATTGGCGTGCATTTTAAAAATAATTACATCATATCACTATTATATTATGAACGGTTTGTGGTCCCGTGGTTACAGTTGCAAGATCTTGATTAGAAATCCTTAATTCAAACCTCCCTTTACGTCAACTCATTTCATACTTTTAAGCACAGTTATTTCGAATATGTGATAAAAATAGTCACAAAATATTAAATGTTAGGGTATGTCGAAAAATTCAAATATTTTCTTTTTTTAATGGCACGTATCGATAAAAAATGTTTTGGGGTTTTCACTCAAAAAATATTGATATTTGATACCTTGGACTGGCGCTAGTAATAGTAAAGTAGTTTCATACTTTTACAATGCATGAAACTACTTTACAATATTTTGCTGGAAAAACAAGAGCAATAACTTAACGGGAAAACTTGAGTCAAAAATCAATCGTTGGGATTGAATTCACGCAAGAAAAATGATTTATAACAATCATCATCATCATTTCAGCCCATTGAGGTCCACTGCTGGACATAGGCCTCTCCCTGCCGTCTCCACTCCTCCCGATCTTGCGCCGCCCCCATCCACTGTCTCCAGCAGACTTCCTGATGTCGTCCACCCATCTCATCGGTGGACGTCCTTGAGGCCTCTGATAACAATATTTTATAATAATTAGTATCAACAACATTTTGAGTGTGTCCAAATACTTGGATCATATCCATGGACATAAAATACTAGGCGAAATGGCAAATGATGTAATACATCAAGTGGCTCCTTACCCCAGCTAATGACAGGTCATAAGCCCTGTGAAAACGCCTAGATTAACCTAGTAAAACCTCCCGTTTCTGTTGAGATGTCAATTGTAACAACAATGGTACTTAACGGGTACACGAATGTGAGTTCAAAATTCATGCATTTTCAGATATTTATTCGTTTTTTTTCAAATTATTTTCATGTATATAATTCATGCATTTTCAGATATTTATTAGTTTTTTTTCAAATTATTTTCATGCATATAATTCATGCATTTTCAGATATTTATTAGTTTTTTTCAAACAATTTTCGTGTATAGAACGCCACTGCATTGAACTAGATATACTCCGTAGATTTTATTAACAACTGTTTAACATTCTTTCGATAGCAAAATTTAAAGAAAAAATTCCGGTGATAACAATTTTTAAAAAAACATACGGGCCCTTTGGATTGCCCCACTTTAAAACAGACATCAAATAAAAATAAACCCAAGTCTCTGCCGACTACCAAACTATTGACAGTAGACTGTGTAATATCGTGTATTGTGTAGAAGTCTTCAGAACCATTCTGAATTTCGTTCACCAGTCGGTGGCGAGCGTTCTGGCACTATGCATCTATTTAGTGCAAAGATTATAGTGATAGTCGCGTTATTAACTCAGGTTATATTTGGTCTCCCAGACTCTGAAAAAAACTCAGAGTTTCTGGAGTTATATGATACGAATGTGTTCAATGACGGTTTTGAAGAGAGGAGTTTTGATGATGCGGAAGTCAACGAAGAATTTGAAGGACTGATTAAAAGTCATGTAAGTTTGCTAATTCAATATCATAAACTATTTGGTTTGTTTGTTTTGTTTATATTTATTTAATCTAATTATAATAAATCATCATAAAATAACATTTTATGGTTCTTACATGAGTATTTTACTACAGAGGTTCCTTCTAAATTTATTTATTCCGTTTATTTCTTTGGACAGTCTCAGGGAGTTCATTATATTTTTTGAATCCTTTGTGCATTACGCTGTTCTGAGTACATGTCTTAGATCTATTGATTGTCTTCAAATTATTTTTAATTCTGGTGTTATACCCATGGGTGTTGCTGTTAAACTGAACCTTTGTCATAAAACAATCTGGTAATAGACCGTTTAGCATTTTATGAATAAACACCATTGTATTTAAAGTTTTTATGAGATTAGTTAAGGTTTGTTTCCACCCGGGCGTTGAAATACTTTCATGAAAAACCTGAAATAATTCAACCAGGTAATAAAATTTACTTAAATCGTCGAATGTTTATTTTATTTTTCTATTTAAAGAGTTTTCAAATACAGTTTTTTTTATGTAACCATAATATGTAATATGTTGGGATGGAAAAAAAACATAAATAAGGTTCGTAAAAGTAAATGATAAGGACATGTACTCGTATGTAATATCGTTTTCTAACTTTAGAAAATGAGTTAAATTCGGAGGAAAATGCAATGTTGTTATTGTTTGTAACTATAAAAATAAAAGCAGCAGAAAAATGCATGGTTTTATGTATTTACAATTTATACAGTGAATTGAAGCCCAAAGGTTACTGATTCCGCTTATATAATGCTTCGTATGTATAAACAAAATCTTACATTAAATGTTACTTAATTTTGTGAAGAAAATAGCAATGTATCAAAAGAGCAAATTTAAGTCAGTAAAAATAATAATTAAGAAGAAATTGGATTACCTAAATGCTTTGAATAAAGGTTTCTTATTTCGTATGCATTGCATTGCAATAATTGATTTAAAAAATCTAGTCATCAAAAGCATCTCGCCTTTATGGTCAAGATACTACAATATTATACACTGCACTTGGTGCTAAGTAGCTTCAATTATTGGTGTATATATATTACATATTGAGATTAGTTGTAAACTAGAATATAGCATCATGTGTGTGTTTGTCAAGAATAAGATCTGTCAAATTAATGAAGTCAACACTTCACCATGAGCCAGTGGTGTGTGATGTGTGGTGATTGGTGTGAGGTACCTACCACCTACTGTTATTATGGTTGAGGTGTGAGGTGTGAGGTGCGCGGGTAACGGTAAACGGGACCCGCGCATTCCACGATCATTCGTGTTTTTTCGGCGAATTTTAACGTGGCAGTGTTTTTCAAAACGAATTCAAACTAACAAAATTTTGGAAAATTTATTCATAAAGTGTTTCCAAATCCTTGCGAATAAATCATGTTTTAGTCAAGACAACATGAAGTTTTAGCCAAAATTAGTTATTTACACCATTCGATTCGGTTTTTTTTCTTCAAATAATACATGTCACAAAAATTCTTAGCTAACAGATGGTTGTTAATGTTATATTGAACGTCTACATATACATTATCAATGCGTTTTTCTACAAAATTTATCACACGATTCTTTAAACGTATTTTGAAAAACTGTGTTTGTGAATAAATTTACCACCTGATAAGACCGTTAAATCAATCTCGAGCTGGGATTGGTCCACACCACTGACTGTGACAGGTCCATCTTGGAACGTTTTTGAATTTTAAATTAAGTGCTCCATGTTTCGAGTTTAAAAAGAATCAGGTGACACATGACTAAATTAATGCAACATTGACGTTTGAGCTATTTCTAAATCATATTTAATTTCATATTAAATTAGTAGGGGGCGTAAATACGAATAGATTGATCAAAATGAGAAGAGGCCCCGATAAAAAAGTTTTTGACAGTTGATTTTATTGTGAATATTTTCATAAAAGATACACGGAGAAAAACGGTGTGCGTTATTTCTCTTAATTTGTTCGCCAAGATAAAACGGAGTTGCGTTTGTTTACGAAATAATTAACAGATAATATTTAAGCAATTTTTTTGGCAATCTAACTTTATTGGTGTAGGTAAGGTTCATCCGAACTTGATTACTTACTAGAAGACGCCTCTCTTAACCCAGCCACTTAACCCAGCCAATGACAGGTCATAAGCCCTGTAAACGCCTAGATATCCATATTCCCTTCCAAATTTCTCGTCTCTGTTGAGATGTCAAATTGTAATTATTAGCCCGTAATGGGTGAAATACAGTTTTTGTCTACAAGTGTTTGGACACACTCAAAATGTTGTTTATACTAATATTCCCTTCAAAACTTCAATATTTATTTTAATAAAAAAATATTTCATACCTATATGAAACCGCGGACTGGCACTGAAGCGCAAAACTGATCACATTGCTTTCATATGATTAATCGTCAGAATACACTGCTCGTGGTTTACCAATCCATTTTCCTTTACACCACTTAGGTGCATATAAAGGGAAAGTTCTTAAATGATCATTAGTCCATAATATACACATTATGTACAATATCGTGGTGAAAGTAATGTTTTAAATTTTGAGATTACTTCATCATATCAGCTCGTAAGGTCCACTGCTGGACATAGGCCTCCCCCTGCCCCCTTCAATCCTCTCGATGTCCTCATCCACCGTCTTCCAGCAAACTTCCTGATTTCGTCTACCCATCTCATCGGTGGACGTCCTTGAGGCCTCTGGTTTCTCGGTCTCCACGCCAGAACGCGTTTCGTCTATCTGTCGTCCGTCATTCTGGCTATGTGACCGGCCGATTTCCACTTCAACCAAGCAATTCGCTCTACAGCGTCGCAGACCTTTGTCTCGCGTCGGATCCAATCGTTCCTTTTTGTTATTCCAAGCATAATTCGCTCCATGCTCCTCTATGCCACTTGCTAAGGTTACTGATTGCTTAAGACAGTTCAATTTATAAACGTTTTTCTGGGTTATTTATTATGCCGTGTTAGTGGGCTTTATGTTGCCGACGTTTCGAAGCACATTGCAGTGTCCATCTTCAAGATTGATGAATGAGTATATTCCTATGTGTGATTAAGTGTGGGGACTTTGTACCGTGTTGCAGTCGGGCTTCGAAATCACTGGGCACCATAGAGGTTCGTACCGAATATTACCCGATTTTGTACCGAATATTACCCGATTAGTATATCAAACAGTGCGAAAGAATGTTCATAAAACCGGCCCTAATAAAATCAAAATAATATGATATATCAGTACTTTATTAATCATTCTTACGCATTAACTCACAAAATTCGAATTGGTTAGTTACTTACCCCTACTTTTGCGAATTGTTCTGTATTTTGCGGGGACGATACGGTACGCATAAAATGAACCTTATGATTGTGATTTGATTGCTATAATCGTAGCATTGGAACTATAATGGCGAGGAATTATGATAATTATATCAAATTATTCTGAGCTCACTTATCTAACAATTTGTTTTACAATGCTGAATAAATTATTTACTATGTGGTATGTGACTATTCAAACATGGTATTTCCAATGTTTTAATTTATTAAAATAAATTTATTTATTGTTATTATAACTAACCTAAAACGAGTAGTAGCGTAAAATCATACAACTTTGCGTTTGGTGGACAACTTTGCCCAAAAGGAAAAAGATCCTCAATTTATATTTTGTCAAAGGAATTTTTTGTGAATAATAGGTACGCGGTTCTTGTTTCTAGCTCAATAAATTTATTTTATTATATTTTTAAAAGTCGCGCGGCGGGCGATGGGATTCAAATCGGGGGTGTTTACGCTCAGAAACCGCAATTATACCACTACGCCGCCACCCTATTTCCCTACATTAAGAAACATACGCAAATAATAAAGCACTTTCATTATTATTATGAAAATTAAATGTAACTGAAAATCGATATTTAAAAATTGACAAACATCAAAAATAAACAATAAATCGACGTTTTTTGGCTTCGTGTCAATAATTTCTTTCTGTCAAAATAAATGTTTATCGATACCGAAGCTTTATTAATTATGAGCATCGTGAACTAATCGTGTTTATCAAAATGAATCCAACCGTCTGCGTCTGTCTGTGATTATATTTTGTGTAATTGTTTTTCAATGAGTGTAATTTGAATAAAATCGTGAAGTATTTTTTTTAGCTGGTCTTCCAGTTATATCGTTGAAGTTGTGTTTAAAAAAGCGAGACACGAAATATATAATGTTTGATGTTTAAATATGTGACTATTTAGTAAGAGGACACCTCTGAATTATAATAATAAACTGTATTTTAAAACAAATCATTGATCAAGGCAATGGAAGATAAAAGCATTTTAAAATTTTTGTATCTACTTTTAGTTACTGTCACTTGCTTAAATATTTACGTTACAACTATCTGGATTCGAGCTTTAGAGTAAGAGGTTTCTTTTTTAGGAAGTATAAGTAATAGAAGTTCCCATGTTTTTTATATAAAAATACCCAATATAGGTACCATATCGAATCGAACCTAGAAATCGAAATTTGAAAATTGATTAAAAAAAAACAATGGAGCAGAGATTTGGCTGTATGCCGTGGCTTTACGTCAGTAATTTAGTGTCGTGACGTACGATTGATGTAACTAATTTATTTTTAAAATCATTCTCCATTTCAAGGCAAATAAACCGTACGACGATAATTTTCTTTCTAAAAGTTTTTACATGTTTGTGGTCTGATTTAAATAGTATATTATGCCTATAATACTGACATTATAATAACTTCGTTGATGTCAAGTTGATGTTATGTTATTTGCCAAAAATATACCTCGGTGTACCAATGCAGTGCCATATGCGCCATTGGGTGCGGATGAGGGAAAGTAGTTGTAGTAGATATCGTCGGCTACACCAGAAAATGTATTTCCAGAAACGTCAAAAAATTTTTTTTTTATGTAATCCTTCAGTTTTTGATCAGAGCTTTGTGCGGTAGAAAGAATTTAATTTAAAAATATATTTTGTTATCTAAATCACAGATGGGGCGAATCACCTAAGAATATGGAATCTAGATATTACACCGCATCCTTTTATTTAACTTATTTAGTTCTATATCAATTTACATAGATTAAATTAATAAAATAAAACAATTTCATACTTAGACCACTTGAAACACTACCATAGTTTCGGAAAAAACAGATCTCTCCATCATCAGGTGTAGTTATAAAGTGCCTGGTCGAGTTACCCGTAGTAATGCACTATTTTACTGTAGCCAATCATCGACCAATTACAGTGCAAACTCACCTATACGACGAATGCACGCACTGGCTAACAAGTATGCTAACAATATTGATGTTTTCAACTCAAATCTAGAGAATTTTAGGAACAGTGTCTGGATGCCATCTCTGGCGGTAATGAATAGCTACCTACTGTGTGATCATTGAAAAATGTCTATGGGCGTTAAAACAATTAAATAAATAAACTAAATATAAAGATACAGAAAAAAGGTTTAAAAGCTTAAGTACTGGAACGTACTGGTATGGGTGGGCGGAGCTTATTTAGGGGGTTGGGGGGAGTGGTGTATAACGGAAATATTGTGAGTAATTTTGAATATAATATTATTGATCAAGGTTTTTTTCCGACTTTAAGTTTTTTGTATTTAAAGATTTTCCAAGTTATTCATTATTTGGCCTTTATTTGTGATAGAATGAAGCAGTTTGATTTTATGTGAATCAAAGTGGTCATTGGTCATTGGAATTCAAGTGGTCTAAATAACAAAGTGTTTTGTTTAATTAATTTAATCATGTTATTCCACAACATTAAATGCCGATTCAATAAATAATTACATAGACTAATTATAATTTACATTACACTATATCATTTCCTACCTGGATGGGTAGGAACAAGGATTATTCTAACATTATTAAAGAAACTCTGATGTTTTTTTTCTCTCCTGTAAAATTGCCCAGCTTGGAGTTACATTATTTTCTTATATGTATATACATGTATAGCCGACGATATTTTAGCATTATTACTATTATTGTTCAGATGACAAGCAACATCGAATTACAATAATTTCGAGTGAAGTTTTAAACGATTGTTTCGAAAGAAGTTATTTCTATAAATATGCAAGAAAAAATTAAGAAAATTAAAATTTTATTCATATTTCTAATTATAGTCACTTGCATAAATATATTCATCGCCGGTATCTTTCTTCGAACTCTAAAAAGTAAGAGATTAAAAAAAAAAGATAATCTACAAATTCTATCACCATCATCATCATTCCATATCTGGTCCCTATGTGGAGCATGTGGATTCCACTAACTGCCTCCAAGCCCAAGCGATCGGCCGCCAGTTGCATCCTCCCGAACTGTACGGATTGTCAACAGCGGGCATCCTTCGCCGAGAACCTGAGGCCTTCTAAAATCGGCAAGCATGGGTAAAGCTCTCGAGAGGCAAATGTAGTAAATTCTGTACATATAAATTTTACATTTTAATATTCTATAATATAAATTCTGTAGTTTTATATTGAATGCATGTTGTATATTTTAACCATCTTAACCAGAACTGGGATAACCACATAGTATTAATTTGACTAATGCCCATTTTATATGAGACAGTTTCTTGTTCAGAAAACTACGCAGTTTCTTGTTCAGAAAACTGTGCAGTCTGTCAAACTTCTGTCAAAAGACACGCTAAATATGTGTGTTTTTGAAACGCGATTGTAAGTTATTATCGTATGTTTGCTCTCAGGAAATTGTATATTTAGCTAATAATAATGTATATATGTTATTGTTTTTTTACGTATTTTAAAAGCATACAATAAACCAATGTCTATTTAAACGTTTACATAAAAAAACATTGACTGTCATGTCAGCTTAAAATCTGACACTAAAGCACACAGTTTTTCATGCAGTTTTAGCTTTATACGGGACCGTTTTCAGACTGCACAGGAAACTGTGTAGTAAACTGCGCCATATAAAGTGAGCTTAAGTACATTATATATTTATTAATACTTTTTAAGAATAAAAAAAAAATCTATTTACTCAATTTTTTCGATAATTACGAGTCAAATTAAAAAAAAATTATTGGACAAAATCGACTCCAAATCGTAGATTCACTGGTTTCCCGCTTATACATCAAGTTTTGTTACACCATGTATAATCATAATCATCAATCTGTTTCCGCTCCCCACCCCGTATGGAGCATATGGATAATGTACCCACGATTTTTTTCCCAGATGTCTAAAGGATTTGCTCGCCAATCGGACGACTCGCTAACAGGACACACTGAAAACCGTAACGATTTCTTAGATTGGCTACTGGGGATTATTGGTATAACGACCACCACTACTCAAAAACCGCCATCAGGTCCTCCTCAAGAATGCAAACCATGCTGTAAGTATAAATTCACCATTATTACCTACCCTTATTACTACTAATACTGGTACTGAACAGTAAGACTGACCATCCTACCTTCATGTAATAAAAATGATTAAGATACACCGGACTTGGAATAACAATGCAGAGCCCTATGCACCATTGGGTGCGGTAAAGGAAAATAGTAGTAATAGTGATAGTAGTACCTACCACTATTACTACTAATACCACTACCTAAGCGCACTCTAACGGGACAGAAAACTGTACACTTTCTTGTGCAGTTTGAAAACTGTACGGAATATTGAATGGTCAGCTTGACGTTTGGCTGACCTGACAGTTTGAGTAGATATTGATATATTGAATACTCTGAAAAACGTAAAAAACAAACAATATATTTACATTATAAGCTATAATAGCAATTTCTGAATTGCGTGCTGGTAACGTTTTTTGGATTAACTTAATAAGTTAACCAATTTAAACGCTAAAAGCGACATACATTTTTTTTATTTTATTTAACCACCTCAACAGGCTAGGAGGCCCAATTACAGAGGGGAACAACGTTACAAACACCCATGCTTGAGAAAAATCACTTTTTATTTTGGTTATCTCACCGGGAATCGAACCCGGAACCTCCGTATCGTATATATCCTAAAAGGCGAGTTCTATATAGCTAGCTATAATTGCCTGTAAACAAGCTAAGCAATCCATCGCCAGCTCCTGTGCGTCTCTCTAAATCACGTCTACGTCCCATAATTCTGATGTGCACTGTTCTGCATGACCCCAGAAACCTGATGATTGTTAATTGTTAAAACGTACTCAAGGGACATGTTTTTATATATCTAAAAATTATGACAATATTTGTAATTGTAAAACATGAGAAACGGTTCCTAATCATTTAAACTTATACCTCAACATCTGTATGTTGAAATATTAGCTTTAGGACTCAACGAGAAGTTTAAAAAGGAATATGAATATTAACTAACTAACTAACTAACCATCACACCATTTCCCCGAAGGGGTAGGCAGAGAGGATAGAACGCCAAATCACTCTGTCCTGGCACACTTCTCTTGCCTACTCGACATTCATACATCTTCTCATGCACGCACGTTGATTATTCCGACTTCTCACATGCCCACTTTCAAGCACTTGTTTTACCTGATCATGCCATGTCTTTCTCGGCCTTCCTCGATTTCTACATCCAGGCACAGTCGCAATCATATATATTTTTTAGCCGTTCTTTCATCATCCCATTCGCTCTACATGACCGAACCATCGTAAAAGACCTTTCTTAATTTTGTCGATAATGCTTATCTCAGCCTTGCACTCTGCTCTAATTTCGACATTTGTACACCTATCATACATAGTCTTACCGCACATTCGCCTGAGAGATCGCATTTCAACTTCATTCAATCTACTTTCGTCCTTCTTTTTCCACACCACGCTTCACTTACCATACATAAGGGTTGGTACCAGAAACTCCATTATGAACTGCCAATTTAGCCTCTTTTGATAAGCACTTATTAGATACGACCGAAAACACAGTACATAAAGTAAATAAAACATAATAGTCGTAAACACAAATGAGTGGACCGGTTATGTTACCATATTTACATAAAATGATTACAAGTTCTTTATTATTAAACCTATTTATATCCTGACGTCTATTACCTTATAGTGTTTTGACAGCTCATCAAAATATAAACGCAATAGATAATCTATAATAATTTCTTTCCAAATTTTTCTTCTCTGTTGTGGCATCAATTTTGTAAGATAATCCAGTTTTTTTATCTACAATTATTTAACAGTTTAATTTTTTTCATCCTATTTCAGTATGTGGAAAGACGAACACAAAACATCGAATCGTGGGAGGTCACGAAACTGAGGTCCTCCAGTACCCGTGGATGGCCGCCCTTCTTCACAATAATCAGTTCTTTCTGTGGTGGAACCCTCATCAACAATGAATACATCCTCACTTCAGCTCACTGCGTCACACGGTAACGTCACAGCACCAATGTTGTTCTGTTTTACAGGCAATAACTTTTCTTATGTTTAGTTGTTTAGATACAGGCAATTGATTACTTTTACATAGCGTCAATATTGTTCTGTATTACAGGCAATAACTTTCTTATGTTTAGTTGTTTAGATACAGGAAATTGATTGCTTTTACATAGCGTCAATACTGTTCTGTATTACAGGCAATAACTTTCTTATGTTTAGTTGTTTAGATATAGGCAATTGGATTACACATAGCGTCAATTGTTCTAAGGCAATAACTTTCTTATGTTTAGTTTGTTTAGCATCAATATTGTTACTACTTTTTACATCGCGTTCTTTTTTACACGGTCTTTCACCATTGAAAGCAAAAGTGAAGTATTTTCACTGCAATGATGATGTTTTTTTCAGTCTCAAACCAGAAAAGCTGAAAATTCGCCTTCTGGAGCATGATCGAAGTAAAGACGATGAAACCAACACCATCACTGCCACTGTTAAGAGGATCGTTCAACACCCCCGATACAACCCCAATACGTACAACAATGACATTGCACTCATACAAATGTCTGAGCCGGTAACAATACAATATTTTTAAAATTATGAATTGATTATTATTTGATAATATTTATATATTCAATAGTATAGCACAACCCGAGGCAAAAATATTATGATGTAGGTGAAATAAGTCATCTTTTTTTTTCTTTTTTTATTTATACATAAATAACATTACATGGGAAAAAGAAAAATAATGGAATTCTTTTTCTTTTTCAATACAATGCTCCCTAGGAGTTTTAACAATAAACTCATTTAGGACAAATAAAAAACACATATTCATTTTATTCTAATACGCACTGACATCACTTAGATCACAAAATAAACACAATATATACAAAAAACAGAACCAATCCAATGAAAACATAAAACCTAAAGAAACAATAAAGTTAATTATAACAGTAACATCAAAACCATATATTATATGGACGCAAGTAGAAAAGGTATCATTCAAATACTTATTAAAATAATATTTTTCAAATCAGAGGTCCTGTTTCGATAGTTATATACAGGGATCTTAAACATGTCAGGTAACAAATTAAATCGGAAAATGCTATGTATTTTAGGGATCTTGTACCAAATTTTGGTTGTATTTGCTGATTCTAAATGTATTTTGTTGCGTGAACGGTGTGTTGTGCTGATGAACGTCTCTATTAAAAGTGGTCTCGATGTTTTGTGTGCATTGAATCAAAAATTGTATGTAATTTTGAATTAGTATTTTTTCGTATGTAGGAAGCATGTGAAAGGGCATGATTTTTGTATTGTCAATTTTTGACAGCCAATTTATAGTGCAAACACACATAAAACTAACTAACTAACCATCATTGCCATTTCCTTGAGGGGTAGGCAGAGAGGATAGAAACGCCATAGTGTCACCCTGTCCTAGCATTCTTCTCTTGCTTTCCTCACATATTGGTGTTCAAAATAAAGTTACGAGAAGACATTATGTAAATTCGCGTTAACTCGTTGACTGCCTTTACATTTTGAATATTTTCATTTGAGTAGCCAAACATAGAAGAATTTCAACGATGGTTCAGAGAAAATTTCAAAAACCACTGCAATTTAAGAGTATAAACATTTTTCCACAATTTTTTCAAACCGCAATACGCACAACAGTTCATTTTAGGCGCCGCAGAAATATTGCCCGATGCAAAATGCGTTGAATCGGAGGACCCCGGTAGTGTCGGCCTTTCGGCCAATATTTCACATTCGGCAAACTTACGGTTTCGGCGAAAGTAGTGGTCACTTTCGGCCCAACCGAAAGTTGTTAGGCAGAACAAACCGACAAACCGTTGACTGACTTGACGGTCGTTTACGCCCTGTAAAACTAATTGGGGTCGTTGACTTAAACATGAAAAGTTTTTTTTTACTATTACCGTTTTTTATAATTGTTTTTATTTTTATTTCATTTAATTTCTTATATAAAGTATTTTTGTTGCATTTGTTTAACTTAATTAGGTGATAAAAGAAACATAATAAAAAGTTTTTTAATTTGTTTGATTTTTAATTATTAATAAATTGTACCTATTAGTAATTTAAAAAAAAATTGCATATAGTTTTGCATTAAATAAAAAAAGTTCCCAGAATTGTAAAACACCTTTTATTGTTACTCTGCAATATCCTTCTAACTAAATAATGCATAAACTAACTAGGCACTAAATAAATATACATACTTTCGGCTACGGCTTTCCGCGTTTCGGGCTTTCGTGCTTCCGGCTTTCGGCTCTCTGCCGAAAGTAGAATTT
>JAGVSP010003116.1:0-74840 GCA_022494985.1 Micrasema minimum | reverse complement strand
AAAAAAAAAAATTAAAAAAATTGGGGAAAAAAAAAAAAAAAAAAAAAAAGAAAATTTTGTCCAACTAATTTTTTTGCGCTTTTCTTATGTAAAGTTTTTTTTTAAAGAGGTACCAAATTCAAAATTTTTTTTTTTTTTATTGATACCCCAAACAAACAGAGAAATTTGGGAAAACGAAGTCTTATTAGCGTTTCAGGCTTAACCTGTATTGGTGGGTTAAGTGCCACTAAAAGATTGTTGTTTCCAAAAATCAAACAATTTTCCAACAGATTCACCAGAGAAAAAAATTTGAAAATTGTGAAAAAACAAATCAAATGGAATTTTCTGTACAATTCAATATAATATAGTTTCAAAAATTTTGTCAATTACAAGTTATCAATGGGAATGTTGTAGTACAAAAGTGGCCACTTAACCCACCAATGACAGGTATCCCCGAAAACGCCTAATAACCCACATTCTTTCCCAGAGTTTCTCTTTCTTTTGGGGATAATAATAAGATACACCCAAGGGGTAAACCCCAATTTGGTTACAAGTTTTGTATCTTTTAAAATTTGTGAAAAAAAATTAAAATAATGTCGGAAAATAATTGTTTTTTTAAAAAAATTTTTAAATTAAGGGGTTTAAAAAAGGATCGGAACCCAATTTTTCCAATTTTTTATTTTTTACGACAACTGGACCGATACGGCAATAAGGGCAAATTTGTTTTCAAATATCCAACACACATTGATAGGTAGTACTTCACATCCCCTTAAAGAAAGCAATCAAGGTTGGACACAGGGGGGCATTCGGGAGGACAAAAGGGACGTAGCACGAAAAAAGGGCGAAAAAACCTGTTTTTCAAAAAATTTCCAATTTGCAAGTCTTTCAGGTAAAAGGCAAATACCGACACAAATAAACTGTAAACTTAAAACGACCCTTCGTATAAAGTTTTACCAAAAATTTACCAAAGAAATTTTAAAAATTTTTTTTGGGGGGTCCGGGGGATTGGGGCTTTAAAATTTAAAAAATAAACAAGTTAAAAGGGAAGTTTGAAAAATTTTATAAAAAATTATTTAAGACTTTTCCCTTTTTTTAAAAAATTTATTTTGATTACCTTTATTATCTCCATTTTTTTTCTTAATTAAAAGTAAATTTTGGTTCAATATTTTAAAAATTTGGAAAAAGGAAAGAGGTTTGGATTTGCGCGACCCAATTTGGAAGGGAGGGAATATGACTAAGGAAGGTCCCCCCCCAGGGGCTCCAAAAGGGGAAAAGGGTTACGATTTGGGGCGGGGACTCCCCTTCTGCCTAAGGGGGAAGTGGGGCGGGGGGGAAAAGCCCTTAGTACGTACAAATAAGACCCGGAAGTCCCAAAAAAAGTTCAATCAACCCCCCGAGCAAAAAAGGCTCATTAAAATTTATTTACATAACAAATAATACACATGCGACTAGCACTTATAGTATTGTTAATATTTTGATTAAAATAGCACCGTAGTTAAATTCGGTTAGTTTGGTTTAATTTCAGAGCAGAGTGTTCAAATGTTAAATGAAATTCAATTAGTTTCTGAACATACAGTTAATCAATAAAAAGTCTTACATGAAAAACTGTTTACAGGGTGTTACGAAACGTATTCATCAAATTAATATACATACTTTATAGGGGTAATAAAAAGGAACGACTTACGACGAGAATCTATGTGATATGTACCTAGAAATATTTTATAAGTCAGTTTATTTTATGTAAATCAAGTCATATGCGTTTGCGTGTAGTCTTGCTCAAAAAAAATAAATTAACATGTCTTAAAATTTCGAGAACTTACTTACTTATTAGGTAGATTTTTTTTTATTGTATAACCTATTTTGTGCAAGCCAAATGGATTAATTATAATATAAAAATAAAAATCCCATATCTATAATAGGAAACGAAAAAACATAAAACATAATCATAATCAAACCACCACTACTATTACTTTAACTTAGAATAGGGCACTGCATTGCATTGGTACACCCAAGTGCAGTGTATCTTGATCATTTTTATTACACGAAGGTAAGATGATCAGTCTTACGCTATCGAACAAAGGAAAATAAATATTTCATGAACCTAAATTAAATATAATATCTAAAATTTCCGTAATACATAGCAATAAATTCACAACTTTATAAAAACTTAAGATAAAAAGTAAGAGAGCTAATTACGTTGAAAAATAAATTATTCTAATAAGCTCAACTCACACAGATTTTTTGCAATTTCTATCCCGATCTAATTGAAATAATTATGCATTTATACATTTTCAATATTATCCGCCTCGTAGCATAGTGATAGCACATTTGGCTACTGTGAATAAGGTCACGGGTTCGATTCCCGTGGGAGGTCAATAAAATATTTAATTACATGTGATTTTCATATTAATATTTCATGTGTGATATCTTGGATAAGTTTTGAAGTGTAAGACATATAAAGCATCATCTTACCTTCTTGTAATAATTTGATCAAGATACACTGCGCTTGGTGTACCAATGCAGTGCCCTATGCACCATTGGGTGCGGATAAGGGCTTTCCCTTATTTCCCCCTACTTTTAGTGGTATTAATATTTTCATTTCAATTCAATTAAATCCCAAAATTGGCTTTAAAATATTGTACAATAATTTAAACATTTAACGAACTGGGAACGGTCCCTAAACGGACGAATGAATACGGATAAATACTGGGCGGGCTTATTCACGAAGAGTTAAAAATTGCTACAGTTTTTAAGAAACTGTATCTTCTTCTTTGTTTTCCCATGTAATTAATCTATTTTGGAAATAACGACGTAATCGATATTGCACGCACAATACTTTAATTCCACATACGGTAAAATTTCTCAAAACCAATCAACGCTATAACGGAGATGTTGCACACAATAATTTGTAAGGGGGTAAGTAATTTGGGAATTGATTGAATAATCAAATGAATAATCCGTACACTAGTGTGAAGTATATGGTGTAAATCATAGGTTCCCAAACTCATTTGACCCGTGGCCCCCCTTTCAGACACAAAATTACACAAGGCCCCCCTGGAAATTTACCTTTTTTAAATGAAATAAATCAGAAAAATGAAGTGTATATTTTTTATACATTTAATTATAGTGTCATAAATAAGATACGCGAACGCTGCAACGACAATGTAAACATTGTAAACCAACCATCATAGGCCCATAGCGGTCGATTCATGAACTTCATGTGTACACATGTAGTTCATGAATCATCACAAAATCATAGATGATATTTATTATACTTATGTAGGTACATCCTGTAATAACAGATTTTTAAAATTCTATAAGGGTCATACATTTTAGCACCTCATGGCCCCCTGATTGCTTCCCAGGGCTCCCTTACTCCCCCAGAACCAGAGAAGGCCCCCTCAGGTCTCTCCAGGGCCCCCTGGGAGGCCAGAACTTTGAGAACCTATGGTGTAAACGGTGGAAAGGAAAAGGTACCAAGAGACATTATATTTACATGTTGCTTGGTATCATTTTCCGTTGCACGCATTATGTCGCTTGGTAAAATTTTCCTCACAAATGTCAATATGTACATTCACAGTGACACGGTTTTATTTGGTTACGCACCTACGAAACATAATATTTAAATTAATTCGATGCGTGCGATAACCATTATGGCAATCCCCACTTTTTTTCTTAATTAAGAAAAAAAAAATTGTTAAGTATTTGTAAGGTATCAGGCATCAGGTTGTCGGCGTCCTGGACGTCCGCTGTTGACAATCTGTCGACAGTTTGCGTCGGAATTGCGGTACGTGGACCCGACCTGGGAGGATACGAACTGGCGGCCGATCGCTTGGCTTAGAGGCAGTTTGTGGAATCCATATGCTCCACATAGGGAGCGGATGTGGTATGATGAACAATAATACTAAAAAAATATTATTTATATTGCCTGTGTTACTTAGGTATTAACTATTAGAAAAAATACAACAACCTTAGATAAATTTAAAAAAATTTACTATACCAGTATTAATAAAATTTGCGTTGTCATTAATATTAGGCTAGTAAAGTTTATTATGCATGAGATCGCGGGTTCAATTCCCGTAGGGCGTCAACATGAAATATTTATTTATATTTCATATGTGGCTCGTGAAGCGTAAGACTGATCATCTTGCCTTTGTGCAATAAAAATGATCAAGATACACTGCACTTGGTATTTCAATGCAGTGCCATAAGCATCATTAGGAGCGGATAAAGAAAGTAAGTAAAATTTATAAATGAAATTTGCTAGAAAAAAAATTTGTTCAATCAAATTTGTTGAATAATTTGTTTTTTTTTCATATCACGTTCACGTTTCGTACAACTATTTTTATTTTCTAGATTTTTTTCATTCAGAAGTAAAATTAGACTAAAAAACTACTATCGAGTGCTTCTGTTAACCCACCGCGTTAAATTAAATAGAGGAAATCGGCTTTCCTTAACTAGAGTAAACCATTTATTTATTGTATAGAGGGTAATGATAACATTACTCGTTAAACCATATCGGCCCCTTTGAGTGAAGTAGTCCCACACCAAGTTAAACATTACCATATCCGAACCAAAAATATAATGAAGACGTTAAGATGAAAATAAGAGGCACGTATTGAAATTATTGAACGAATGGCTAAAGGCGAACTTGTGTTAACGAAATGCAATTTCAGAAAACATATTAAAAACCAACACTTTTGAATTATACGTTTTTAAAAGCGGAGTCTGATTTATTAATACCTACAATTTTCCCGCCATGTATTTTGTACTGCTATTTAACTAATTATGACATTATTTTTGTTCACAGCATTTAAATTAAAATCAGGCGTAGCAATCCGCACATAATTATTAAATTTGTTGGAGAGCGTGAAAGCGTAATAAATTAGGTATTTTAATACCGTTTTGTGATCATTTATAGATTCTACAATGTAATATCATTTTTTCATTAAACCATATCCGCTCCCTATGTGGAGCACATGGAATCCACAAACTGCCTCCAGGCCAAGCGATCGGCCACCAGCTCCCGCGCATCCTCCCAAGTCAAGTCCACGTCCCGCAGCTCTGACGCAAACTGCCGATGAATTGTCAACAGTGGACGACCGGGGCGCCGAGAACCTGATGCCTTGTAAAATAGGCAAGCGTGGTTAAGGCTCTCGGGAGGCATACGTAGTATATGGCCTAGTTAGCCGAAACGCCTTCGCCGTGTCCGTTGCCTCACCTCTGTGTTCCTTACAAAGTCAAACCACCGCACACCTAAAATTCTTCTAAGACACCTATTCTCAAAACTTAGTATTCTGCTGTCTTGGGCCCTAGTTAGGTGCCACGATTCGCAGCCAATGTAATAAACGGTTAGTAAATATTTAAAATATATTTTTTTTTACTATAAAGTCATATATCCTATTCAGTTATTTTTCTCTCAAAAGCTTTCGATGTAGTATAACAAGCTGAAAGAAGAGAGATTACGATTAATTAAAGGCGGATATTTAGGATTAGACAAGGAGCTTTAATTAAATGTTTAACGCACCAGTACTCATTTTTTAAAGTCTTTTCATTTTGAAATCGAGAAATATGTACATTTAATTATACGAAAAATTGATCGTTTTAACTTTGTATCTTAACAAGATCGTGATTATTTAATCGTGCCGTACTCCCAGAGTAATATAGGTACAAATGAAAATAACTTATAGTATTTTCAGGAAAACAGCCCGAACAAGTATTACATTTAGGTCCATAAAATTGTTTATCAAGTTAATAACAAGCAGGCAACAATACATTGATAACACCTAAAATGAGCACAAAATTTGGACAACGGCACTCAATATTTTTATCTCCGTACCTGTACAATAAGTTGGAAAAAAATACCAAAACGACTAAATTAGGATTAAACATGTGGCTCGTCGATTTAGATATTGTAAATTCTGAACAACTATTGATTGTTCAGAGATAATCTAGTTGTATGTAATATCCGATAATATTTTTTTTAAAGTATGTTTCTTTCTAAGGACCCAATAACTTGAGTAGTAGTGTTAGTAAGTTTCTAATTAATCTACTATTTGATAAAATTTAGTTGATTCAGGAAAATTATATTTTAATAACCTATTGTAATAGCATATTTAAAATAACATAAACTTATTCAAATCCCAAATTGTAAATCATAAATTTAAATTTTCAGGCAAATACAGTAATTACATTTCTTATAATATTGTACATATCTTCTCTGAGACAGGTGCGCAAAACGCCACCTAGTAGAGAAGATATCAATAACAAATTAGTTTTACACACCATCTGTAATGAATAAGATATGTTATGTTAGGGACCATAATAAACGAATAAAAAATAAATTCATTTGGTTTGGGGAACATGCATCAAGTACTTTTGAAACAGCAATAGTACAATATGATTGTGCCACTGTTTTGGCTTTAAGAAAACTATAGAAATGGATGGTTTTGTCTTCTTAAGATTAGAAAAAAACATGTATTTAATTGTGCCGTTACTGGTTGACAAAATATATATTTTGAGACATACATAATTAATTGACAAAAATATTAATTTTAATCAACTGAAATACATTTTAACTATGTAAATGAAACACTTTGTTTTTAATTTATTTTTATTAATCCAACTCTCGACCGGTTTCGAGGTAACATGTGTCTCTTTTTCAGGGGTACAAAGGAAATTGATTTATAAAAAGTAGTTAAAACCAAAATATTTCATTAAAATAGTTTATAATAAATAAGTACAAAGTTTAGCTCTTCTAACATTAATGTTACTTATCGCTTTTGGCGATGTACTGTCAGATAAAAATTGACTTATTAATTTTACATACGGTATGATATATCCGTGGCGATTATTTTTGTGTGCAGAAAAAATAGCTAAGTTATGCTAGTATCATGTTTCGCACTTACATAAAATATTGTGTAAATGTAAATAGACAAGATATCTTTTATTTGGTATTTTGGTATTATGATCGTGATTGATAGACTTGATCGAAAACAACTTTTTTGGTGTCTAAATAAAACTTTATTATAAAAAGACTAAGTTGTTGAATGTTCAGTGGCCAGTCAACTTTAATTGGCAGATTTTTAAGGGTAAATAAAATTTCTGAGGTTTGGTCCAATTAAACCGAATGTTTCAAAATGTAAGGCAAACCCTAATTGGTCTTTTTGTCAAGGAAACATGTTAAAAAAAAAATGTAAACTAAGTTAATAAAATTATCGTGCGCCCATTATTTATTTATCTAGGGAATCTTAATACAAAAATTTATTATAACTGAATGACTAACCATCACGAAATTTCCCCGAAGGATTAGGCAGAGAAGATAGGAGGCTCTACCGCTTTCTCCTGGCGCACCTTCGTCGCTCCTCCACATTAATAGATTTTCTCACACACGCACGTTGATTATTCCGATTTTTCACATATCGTCTGAGTTCAATACCTCGTATGAACCAATACGTTCAAAATACGAATTTTTGGCGGTTTTCGTTATATTATAATTTTGAAATTAATCAAAAAGTGTCATACAATCGATCAATACCGCAAATAAATCGTTTTCATTTTGAAAAGAAGAATATCATGTATGTATTTAAATTTTTTTTGAATTAACATGAAACAGAAAATGTACATTTCATAATACAAAAAAGAATATGCGAAAGAGGGCATAATAAAAATTGAAATTTTTTTTATATATTTTTTTTTTTGTTAATTTTTTGTCTCCCCTGAACATTTTTATCAGTGGATTATACGCGGTATTCAACTTACACAGACGATATCTACTTTTAAGTGCTTATTGTGCTAGATCATGACGCTTTTTTTTCGGCTTCTTCGACTTCTACATTAATTTACACTACCTTAATAAATACTTTTGGCCGTTCTTTCACTTTTAATTGGCGTTACGAAGCACGTAAACATTTACTGGATATAGGGCGAATGACCAGAAACGACGCTTTCTGTTTTTGAGTGTTTTACTAGTTTTTCTATGTTTCCGCACCTGATGGTGAATTGTAGTGTATTTATCAATTGCATTGTATCTTGTTGCTACGTGAAAACTATACTCTTAACAAAATAAAGCAAAACTTTTTTTTTCCAAGCAAAATTTCATTCTGGTCAATAAGTTCAATAACATTGAACATTTATGGCTTGCTATTTAGGTGAAAGTTATCAACCGAAATGCCTCCTTAGCTTGACAATCTTTTAATACATTTCAACTATATGTTTACTAAGAAAGTAGAAATTAAGGTTTTGTGATAGTGACTGCTTCCTCAAGTTCAAGTTCTATCACAGATTCCTAAACAGTGGGTAATATTTTGCATTGTTTAAAATATTTAAATAGCTTAATGTTTATATAAGGAATGTGTGTACTATTATACAAAGTAAGATAAGTGTGAATACTGCAGAGTGAGATGGTAAAATCGATTTTTCTGTTAAAATTGTAATACTTGAATATTTTTGAACGGAAATATGTTCGTTCAGTTACTTGTAACCATTACATGCAAATTAAAATTTTGTTAAATATTTTAATTTAATATAGAAAACCGTTTTTTTTTTTTTTCGGAAATTGTGGGAAATCGCAGAACTAAAGCTCAGCTAGTCCCCCCACGAAGCAAATTAGAGCAGAATGCGAGACGAAAATACATGATGAAATACAACAAACACTTTAAAGGGGTCATGTCGTAAACATAAAAGTCGTAATAATTGGCGTGCGTCATGAGAAGATGTATGAATGTGGAGGAAGCAAAGGAAGTGTTACAGGACAGAATTATGCGGCGTTATATCCTCTCTGATCACCCCTCCGAATTTTTATCGCATTGACAATCTGAAAATCGCGGTTTAGCTTTGGTTTGACCGATGGGTTTGTGCTAGTCATTCTTGGAACAAGTTGCCCCAGTAAATCGTTGATTCCTGCTCCTATATCTCTTTGTCTATTCCGTCCTCTATCCACAAAACTAATTATCTATGGCACTTCGCGGGTAGTCCAAAAATTGTAACAATTCGCGACCCACTCATCTTATAAACACATCCAAACGCATCCGCAATTTTCGCATTAAATTAACATAAAATCAACCCTGAACTATTTAAACTCCGCATCCATTGTGTAATTGTGTCTTTAGTGAAATCGTTGTGATCTGTTTTGTGTTTTTTGACATTATTTTAGTGAAAGTGCAGCCCAGAAGTTCTACTCCTTTTCCAGCCTCCATAATACCAAGGTAAGGGCAAATTTTCTACTGAATTGACGGGTTTAGGTCTCCTGGTATTGCATGGGAGCTGAATCTTTCGTACGGCCTCCTTTTCCGCCTTATTCATCCCTTAATTCTCGCATGCATACAGCTCTCTCGTGTCAAATAATAACCGACGAAAATCGCGCTACAGCTGCACCAAGCTTGTTGAAAAAATCTGTAGAGTGATGGACTGAAAAAAGACTTAATAGTCTTAAAAACAGTCTAGGGCTTTCATTACCGCTTCGGAAAAATGGTCTATTCTATCTTGTTTCTTAGTTTGAGAACCTTTATAGCCCGCTGAGTCATGAACCACGGTAATGGTTTTCTTTGTCATTTGTCCTCATTTTTTCGCCCGTAACAGCAAAGTTCCGCCCATTGATTTAGTAAAGTATACACAAACATGGAAGTCTAAATCATCATCACTGACGATATCTTAGTTATGTAAAAGTCTTTGACCAATATTTTGCGAATCAAAAATGAGAAATTTATCCATTTAAATGTTTATGCAGTAACACACTGTGGGATAGGAATATAATGTTCGTTAATATGGAATTTTTAACAGGATTTTTGCATTGACACGCATGAAGAATTTTTCTGGAAAAATGACGGCAAAACCAGAAATCTCTTTGCTTTTAATATTTTATTTATTGTTAATTTAACCACCTAAACAGGCCAAGAGGCCCAAGCACAGAGGGGAGATGACATCACAACACCCAGGCTTGAGTAAAATAACAGTTTTTACCGTATGTACATTTTTCATATTGACACACTTTTTTAAACTTTATGTAGATATTTTATATTGAACCCATCGGAATCAACCCTGCGACCACATTTTTGATAGTCCGATACTCTAGTCACTACACCACAAGGCGGAATACTCGAACTGAAATATTTTTCCATTAGCATGTGTGAACAGAATACTAACAAAACACGAATTTAAAGAAAAAAATGTTCTTACGTAAGTAGCGTAGATACGAAAATGGATCCAGTATCTAGACTCTAAAACCAGAAATATTCCACTGTAGTAGAATACCGCTAGTCGTGTTTCTTATAATCTAAGATTTTCCTTAAAAAACTCACAATTGCGAGATAGATCAGACGGACGACATGGTGACGTCATAAGGTTTTATTCTGGTAAAAACGACTCTCAACGGAAGGCAGTATGTGTGTCAATTAGGATACTTTAAGGAAAGTGACATCACTTTTCTCTCGGAGTATGGAAGTATGAGGAGCCATTGTTGTGACTGTAAGTGTTTGTTCAGTGGGTCCTTAGGACAACTGTAGCAACAGCAGATGACATCATCGCTGTTTATGTACAGAACGGAATTACTGTTATTCTCCACAGAGTTGCACGAAAATCACATACCGAAAGATAATTTCTTATTTGCTTGAGTTTAGTTTTATGTTAAGTTAAGGAGATCTGCCTCCCGAGAGCCTTAACCGTGCTTGTCTATTTTACAAGGCATCAGGTTCTCGGTGTCCTGAACGTCCACTGTATACAATTCGCCGGCAGTTTGAGTCAGAGCTGCGGGACGTGGACTAAACTTGGAAGAATGCACGGGAGCTGGCAGCCGATCGCTTGGCCTGGAGGCAGTTTGTGTAATCCATATGCTCCACAAAGGGAGCGGACATGGTATGATGATGATAAGGAGATAAATAAATTATAAAAAAATAAGACTACGCTAGACTACGATATGTAAAACGTGTGTAAAAATCATGTTCTAGTGGTAAAATCCAGGGAGAAAATCTTAGACTACGATTGTATGGGGAACCGGCCGCGAGTCGCGAGCGCATGCTCTGTGGTCGTTACTAGAGATTAAATCGATAAAACTATTAAGTAATCATATTTAAGTACGGTGTTAATACCGCCGATCAAACGGTTATGGCAGGCTTCAATTTGAAGATTAAGGCATAATAGTTCCTTCCCAGAACTATCCAAGGACTATAATTACTGCACCGTAACACCAGATTAAGGCTTATTAACCCTCTTTAAATTCATCCGGAAACCTCAAACATTTGACAAGCAGAAACGGTAAATAAATAGGTATTTAAAAACCCTTAAAATTCAGTTTCGCATCGAAGCGCGAACGTGTAAACTGTAGTTTAATTATTTTAAAAAATCCAAAGAAGGCTGGATCGTTAATTATTTATGGAATTATTTTTGTTTATTGAATTGAAATCTTATACTTTTTCATAAAGGCCACTAAAATTAATAAGTTGGAACTTGTAGGTACCTGCAGTTAATTATTAGGTATTTTTTATTGAATAAGACAAAAATAAATATAGGTAGGTACATAAAAATATACTTCACATTAAAATCAGTGTAAACAAAATGACAATCTCATTTTTTCATACCCTTCATATTTGTATGGGAAATCCCACTCATTCACAATTTACAAAACTTAAAACTGTACTTAAACGTTTTTGTTCTTTATACATAGGTAAAAAATATTAACAGGAATAGTGTAGAGGTCCCATTGGCCATATGCCATGCACTTAGCGTTCTCGGAAATCAAGCTGGGAGTTTGATTAATCTAAATATGATTTTCTAAGGTCTACGAAGAATTTCTGCTTCATGAAAGGAGACTCATTATGTTGGCTGATATTGTATAGAGAGAAGTACGTAATCCGGAGAGAAGTAAGTAATTAAAATATCTTTACTACAATTCACTAAAGTGCAAAATAATGAAACGTAGAGTTTTATATCATGGATACAGTTAAACGAAAGAGTATAATTTAAGAAAATATTACTGCTAGTAGTACTTTTACTCATCCGCACCTAATGGTACATAGGGCACAGCATTGATACAACAAGTGTTATCTAGATCATTTGTCACATGAAGGCAAGATGATCAGATCGATGTTGAAACATAAATGGTTAATAAATAAATGTTTTTTTTTTTTTTTTTTCGAATTTTGAATGAATGTTGCCATTAGGGACATAATTATTTTTTGGTCCTTGTAAGTCCACTGCAGGAATACCACCTCCGCTCCTCTTAAACCTCCGCTATCATCATACACTGTTTCTCAGAAAAACACCACGTTTCGTTCAATAAAATAAGAAAAAATTATCGTAAAATATCAACCATATTCGCGTCTTAATGGTGAATTATATAGTTAATCATCTGGTATGATAGTTTTCTAAAATTTAAATCACACCAAGAATATATAATTTTTACTGAAAAAAGCAGTTAAGGAAATAAAGGCACCACAATTTCGTGAACTTCAAATTTAGATCGTCATTTTTTATCGCTAAAATGTATTCAAAAGGATTATAAAGTTTTTAAAAGAAACAGTCATGAAAAATCTTTCAAAAATTTAATTGTAAAGTGCCGCATATAAAATTTGATTATCTTCAGATTATCGCCACCTAATTAAAGAGTTGTAGTAGAATAGATGTTATTTCTTTTTAAAAATAACAGTTACCTGATATTCCCCATGCATTATCAATGAGCTTTTTTACTTTGAGTTATAATGAGCTTTTATTCCAATACGTGTAGCTGAGAGGTATGCATAAATACTTACTAATGAATTAATGAACTTTATAAGGCAAGTTTATTCTGCGTAACTTGTGATTTATTGGAACAGCGATACTGTGTATAATTTGTTAGGAAATTGACTAAAGTGAATGCCTATTTTACTAGGCATCAGGCTCTCCGACGGCAGTTTGCGTTAGAGCTGCGGGACGTAGATCTGCACCACATAGAGAGCAGTTATGGAATCATGATCATGATTGAAGTATTAAAATAATATTGTACTAATAATAAAATTGTCAACAGTTAGTTACACACGCACACCAAGATAGTAAGAAGTATTACGTTTTTCAATACACATTTAAAACTAAACTATGTGTATGTATGCATAGGTAAGGACTACAATTAAAGATTTCTCCTGACTTTAAAGTTGTAACGATGATTTGATTTAAAGCTCAAATTACAAAAATAAATCTTTAAAATATGCAAATAGATCAAAATTAAATTATAAATTGGTAAGGGAAAACGCAGTCTTCGTATTTACAAACACAAAAATGTGTAGAAAAAACCAATAGAATAATCAATCAGCCTAGCCTGAAAAATACACGTTGAATAGGTTGATTTAAATTTTGGGAGTTATTGGGGTTAACGAACAGATATTTAGATAAACCTTTGCCGCCATTTTCCAGCAACAAGGCAGTGCGCAGGCGCCACGCGCCATTTTGATTCGTTTAATCCTCAACGGGTGACCCAAATAACATACTGAATTTTCTGGGAGTCATGGGTCATATAAACCCAGATACTATTATGTAAACATATATTTTATATTATTATACCCATCTTTTATGAATAACTTGTGTACAATGGATGGGCAATATTATACGTACGTATTATATTAATCTACGTGCTACATACCTACCTGCTGAAAGTCTTAACGCCCGCTATTGGTACACAAATGCAGTGTATATTGATCATTTTTTACAAGAAAGAAAGATGATCTGTCTTAAACTTCAGCGCAAGTCCAAGGTATGTAAAATTACACCGAAACAAACATTTCATTTGAAAAAATCAGATTTTAAATAATTACTTCGTAATAAATATGACAATGACATCCCTTTTTTTTTCGTTCTTGAGCGATCTCCCAGCGATTCCTTTCGCCCAGTTTATCTTTATCATCCAACACATTGTCTATGTTACGCTGTTTCAGCCTACCCAGAGGTCTACCTCCAGTAGGTCGAGATAAAAGTAGAACAATAGGTGGTGAAGGGACATGGACTGATCTGGCATTTGTGTACGTTTTGTTCCGTAAAAGGAATTATCTAGAACTAATAGATTGCTTAGTGGGGTAGTCCCCGGGGGGACTTGGTGTGGATAGGATGGTCTTTGGATAGGTATTGTGATAAGGTACGGCAGGGGACGTATGAAATAGTGTCTGCCAGATAGGATGATAGGATGATATTGTGATGCATACATGTGAGATGTCCCCTCTCTTTTCCCTAATCCCCCCTCCATTGAGACCCTGACCGCGGATGCACGGGTGGATGTCTGGGGGGCCTGGCGAGGCGGGATACCGGTCTCCACACGGGTGGTTGTAATTACTAATAAATAATGATCGGGGTAGAAGCTAACATACCCTACTACTGTTATTTGGGCCGACTCTGGTTGGTTTGGGTGATGGAAAAAATGATACTTATACCTAATACATAAGCCGAGACAGTGGTAGGGGTAGGTACAATGAAAGCATTTGTTCGCGTACATAATCGTAAATTCATCCGTATTTTTATCACACTAACAATCTTAAAATCGCGGTTTAGCTTGTTAAAAAAAATCGGTAGAGTTGGGTGGACTGAAAAAAGACTCAATAGTCTTTAAAGCAGTCTAAGGAAAGGGTGGGGCTTTCATTGTAGGTCGAGATACAGTCGTAATTATTAAACGACATTAAAGATAAATATGAGAGTTTATCCATTTGAAGGTTAACACATTTCCACGCCAGGATTAGCATCCATTATACAGGCCGCGGACATTGCTACGTGTTTGTGGAAAGGTTGAAGGAAGTTTGGGGTGAACGGGCCCTGCGAGCTGCCCTCCTCCACGGGTTACCAGATACCGCGATCTATTACCATACATTAGTAGCCACTAGGAGGATTTACATACTACGGGCCGATACATACTGATGCTGGCGCCAACGGTCTTACAAGATTGATCTGAATTATTCCCAAACAGGTAATTCGGAGTAAAGCACTTTGTTTATATAATACTAGGGTGGTACCAAACTTTTATTATTTCGTAAAATTCGGGTGTTTTAAATTGAATTTTTACATCTTATGCACAACGTAGAATATCAAATATGTATGAATGTGAAAGAAGTGTGCCCAGACAGAGTAATGTGACGTTCTATCCTCTCTGCAGACCCTTTAGTGAGTTTGTTATCGTGATTTAATATTTAAAAATCATGCGAGATAATATTATAGACAAAATAAGACACTTATAAATTTATACGTAATTTTTTTTTTTTGATGCCATAGAAACATATAAATATTTTTTTCTTAAAAGATCTATTATAAGAAAATTTAGTCAATGATCAATTAAATGTTACGCATTATTTTTTCGTGAAGTTATCAAGTCTTTAAATAAATCGAAATATTTGTTTAATTAAAGAAAAACTTTTTTTTTCTTTGCTGTTTGTTTGAGTAACACATTTATGTCCCAGTTACTTTTTTTTACCTATGTCTGTACATATTATGTAATTTCATATAAATGTACCCTAAATCTACTAAATATATATATAATAACATATTGTGATATATATTGCTTCAAAAAAGCTTTTGAGTTTAATCAATTTAAAGATTTTTATGCGTTTCACTTATTTAATTGTTATTTATAAATTTTTTTCGTGTAACATTTTAAATACCGTATAAATTACCTAGCGGTTTATTGAATACGCATGTAAAAACCAAAAATTCGTTAGCTTTTAAATTTTTTTTATCTAAAGAACAGAAACTAAGGTGCTTGTTTTCCTTTCGATTCGTTTCATTTTGGCATTATGCTAATTATAAGCTAAAAACTGTTATAAAAAGAATATTAAACATAATGCACGAATAAAAAAATTGTACTTAATTCATTTATGGTCCATATCAAATATTGACTATTAAGTTTACCGTATGAGCCTTCATTTGCAAGTTCAGTAGATTAAAAAGACTTGAGATCAAATATGTCGGGTCAAAAAAAGGTTATACGAAAAAGTTTTACATTTCGTCAGTGATCATTTGCAGTTTATGAACTTATCCTAAGTATCCATGATTTCGGTTTGCACAGCTTGCCTTGCCATTAAAATGTAATTTCAAACACGAAGTCCGTCAGTCGATAGGACTATAAAAAATAATGGCGAAATGATGTTTGATTCAATCCGCTTTAAATCCGCAATTGTTTCGTTTCGGTTACTTTGAGAAACGTAGAAATACCCCGGTGATAAAATTTTACGAAGACACTCAAAGTATACACATTAAAATTCAGTATCTGATAAAGGAGCATTGATAGTATGTATAGTTAGGTATATTTTGCTTTTCCTCTAAATAAAAAAGGGCTTAATAGTAAAATATGTAATTTAATAACTTTCGTAATAACTTTCGATTTATTTTACCTCCATATTCACCAGAAATACGATTTATTTTATATTCTTTTTTATGAATTATATTAAATTTCTACCTATAAGTAACTTACATTGAAAAAATTGCTACGTACTTTTATCAAAAAAAAAAAAAAAAGTTTGGATTATTTAGGCAGAAACAGTTTGGTGTTAAACTTCCTTGTTAAATTGTTAAATGTTATATTTCAACATTTTAATATTAAATCTTCCTCGATATCTCAATCCTGGGGCAAGGTTCTACATCACAACTTGAGATGTAGCAGGCATCTTTGCTGGCTCTTGGGATGCCTCTTGGACCTTTAATTTGACAGTTTCCCAAATAACATTAAATAATTTATCCTAATTTTTATGACTTGAGGTATCAATAATCGATAATGTAACAGTTATAGAAGTAAACATTAAATAATAATCATTTCTGTATGTGTTTGTTTTATCATTCATATGAATGGAAAAAACAAAACAATTTCATTTTCTTTTATAATAAAAATAATATATTCCTCCAACTTTACGGTAAATTTTCCATTGTCAAAGTTACAGTTACGGTTATGAGAATCTCAGATTCCGCGAGGGAAAATCCACGCTTTGGCATTGTTTTAGTTCCAGAGAAAAGTAAGAATCATAACAGATGTAATAAATTAATATCTTTTCCCAACGACGCTTATTAAGTACAGTAATCTCGTGTTCAATGGTCTCCACTCGTGTTGCGTAATTCTCCCTAGCTACTGAATAACAATGAGATATTAACGTGTACTTTAGCATAGTAATTCAAGAGCAGTGAGACTTGTAAAAAACTTGAGCCTCGTTGGAGGAAATGTTCAATCAATGTTATGAAATACATCACACGCGCTATGGAATATACTCAAACTTCATAGTTCAATAAGTCTATTTAAATTTAATAATAATGTTAGGTATTACATTTTCTTCACAACAGATGGTTGAAAGAGTATTGATATGCTCAGATGAATTCAATTTAATCCGTAATACTTAAGATTTATGAGGCAAATTAAGTTAAAGTGCAATAAACTATGGAATTTCCATTTTAAGGCACGTGTTTTTAGACTTATATTTCACATTACGTATTATGAATATTTAGGTACAAAACATTAGAATTTTTTTCAATATATCATAGTACATATTACAAATGTGTGAAGTTATTGAAAAAGCAAAAAGTATGTAAGTATGAAATTGAACAGCATTTTTTTAAGCTAGTTGTTTAATTTCATAATTATGAAAAACTACAAAGTAAGGCTACAAACATTGAGTTAAGTACGTAAGTACTTGAATATACGTTAAGTTTAACGTAAAAACACAAGCAAAAAATAACACTATCTACAGAAATCTCAAAAAAAATAGGAAATTATCATACATTCACAGTAGTGGTAGAGGTAGTGGTAGGGGTGGTAGTCGCCCACATACCCCACAGATGCACAGCTTACACCCGCGTTGTGCAAGCGGGTAGCTGATACGAACATATTGTAGACTAAGTAAACTTGTTAATACTGCAATGCTTTTTCTCCCCACCAATACGCAATGCTTTATCTCCCCACCATACGCAATGCTTACCACTAAAATAATTAAGGGTTAGTTGGAAGATATTGTTTAAAAGCAATAAGCCCACCATTATACACTTGCTATGTAATTGTTCATGAAGTATTAAATAAATAAACTAAGGCCCAGAAACGAATTTTAAAAAAAATGCGGATCTCAACATTTTCTGTTTTTCTTCATTTTTTTCCATCAAATATTACTAAATTTAAAAGAAGCAATTTTTTTCTTGTTTTTTTACCTGAAAACAAAACAAAAGGAACACGGTCACAGCTATTGTTAGACAAGAAACAAAACATTAATAAAGTCCACGCTAGAGAACCGTTAGATAAACCAAATTCGCTTTACGTACATAGAACAACATATTATGATGTAGGTAAATTGTTATCTTATATTTCAGCCAAGATTCTTGTTCGTTGAGTCACAGAGGAGTCTTCTCATATGACTAACAATTGTCCTCTATTGGCATTAGGTGAAAATATATCTCGATCGCGGTCACCCTGTAAAAATTTACCTGATATTAATGTTTCTATATTGGACAGATTGATTGTCCGTAGTTTTATTTGTATATATTGTAAGTGTGTTGTTGGGCTGTCATGCATGTGGTTGCAGGTTCGTTTCCTGAGGGTGGTCAGTATAAATATTTAAATGTGATTTTCACAGTATTTCATTTGTTACCATGTACTGGCGCTAAAGCGTATGACCGATCGTTTTGCGTTCATGTAACAAATTATCAAGATTGCAGTGCCCTATGCACCATTGGGTGCGGATAGTGCGGATAAGACTTCCAACGACTTATTGAATAAGTTTAAAACTTGTAACCTTAAATTGCATCGGAGGATGCTGAAATAATTACTAAGTACTGATGGGAAAGGATAGACCCGACTGTTACTTTATGATTACTGTTAATTCGATTCGATTGATTGGCTGCCCAGTACTGATTTTTATGGCGAATTGATTGTTGAAACCTTGAAAAATAAAAATTGCCCTAATTAAAATTAGGTGGTGTGGGTATTCGCTAATAAGCGGAACGGGGAATGTTGTAATGCATAAAGTGGCCACTTAACCCGGCCAATGACGGGTCATAAAACAGGAGATATTATTCTACTTCTTCTTTTGCCACGTTCCCGTCTTCTCCCACGTCAGTCCCGCATCCAGCAGCTCCATCCGAAAGATGGTCATTGTTGGTCAGGCGGCGCAAAGAAGAGGCAACTCGGGCTCTCCTGAGGCATCCGGACATACCTAGGAAGCATTATGTGTGTAATTAATATTTTTGGCAAAGTTTAGTGTATTCACTTATCAAAAATAATAAAATGTAATTCAAACTTCCTGTCGATAAAATCTTTTAATTTGTGAAACTGCTCTTAAATCCATTAACAGTGCGGCTTTATCGTTCTGTACAGGAAGCGTTTATTGTGGCAGGATATACAAAAAGATAGTACCAGGAAAGAATAAGCATTAAAGAGACACGAACAGTGATTATAAATGCTAAACCATTTTTTTGTTTAAGAGACAAAGTTTGCGAACATTTGAATATACAAAAACAAGTAAGTACGTATTACATTAGATAGGTACCTACAAACATACATAATATTTATTATTATATAATTGATGCAACTGTTCTTTACAGCGCAGCGTAACAGTTTAAAATTGTACTTCGTTTACGTACATTTTTTAATACATATATAATTTTTAAATTTTTATTATTATATTTATTTAGTATACATATTTTTTTACATAGACTAATATATTTTACATTGTACTTAATTTATTTTTTTCCTACTATTCTTATCCTATCATTATTATTAATTCAATTTAGCCATGATATAATTTCTACACTAATATTTTCTCACACATATATTTTTTTACACTTAGCCCTAAATAACTTTAAATTTTGTTCATTTTTTATTTGTCTGGCATCTCCTCATACATTTTAATGCCCTTATACACGAGACAATTCCGTGACATAGTTTTTCTTTTCTTTTCTAATCTTATATTTTTTGAACCTCTTGTTGCATATTTATGAAAAAAGTAATTGTTTTTTAATTTGTTTTGCAAATATCTTGGAATTATCCCTTTAACAATTTTGTTAATTTATTAGCAACATTATATTTAAGTCTACTGACATGGCACCTTGTAATGCCCATGAAACAATAGCTGATCATTTTGCCTTCATGTAAGATAAACAGCTCTTGGTGTACAACTGCTGTGCCTTATGCACCATTGAAATAGTAATTTAAAATCATAAATGTTGAAAAAGAATTTACTGGAAGAGGCGTTTCCGTACAAAATTTCAAAAAAATTCATAACGCCACTTATTATCAAATTCCACCGTCTAAAGACTCCAGCACTTAGGTCAAAACATTCACACTTTGAAACGTGTGACGTAGATATCTAGTGATGACGTAGATGTTTAGGGATGACGAATGACTGACGTAGTGGGTCACTAGCTGTCACGGTAGTATTTTTCAAGTATGGAATGCCATTTCTCTCTCGAAGATTGAATGCATTCTACACATTTATTTATAATACACTTAGATCTGCCTTGCAGAGTAAATTATTTAGAAAAAGTAATGACATGAAGATTCCGCACCTTTAATTCTTACCAACACACTTACACGGGTCGACCTATCAGAGCCCTTCGACTGCCGGCAAGCATCCGCCCACACACCGCAAAAGGTATGGGCTATATATAGGGTTACAGTAACTGTATACAATACTAACCCGTTCCTTACGAGGAGCGTTCATGAATTTTACCATGCATCTAAAATGACTTTTTTTTCTTGTGGACGTGCTGTTGGCTATTATTTAAGAAGAAAACTTTCTTTGAATAATAATTATTTTAGGCTATGTAAACAAATATATAAATAAACACTTACATGTGGAAAGTTTTTTTGTTAATTTATCCGTACGGTTTTTACACGGTTTCACTACACAGGAAGGCATTTCGGAATGTTTTCTGAACGTCCGACTCGGCCGGCGGTAAAAGAAATACTGAATACGCGTCTGGCGGAGTTGGAGGTTTTGTCGGAGTTGAAGTGTCATTCATGTTTTGGGTTCAGTTCAAATCTAAGTGTATTAATAAATCAATGATTCTACATGAATGTATTTTGTGTGATTAAAAATAAATATTTTTGACAGCCCTAGAACAGGTATTTCAAATTCGATGTATTTTGATCGCATGCATACGTATTACGTACATACTACGCATGTCTCAATACATTACGGAATAAGAAATATAAAGCACTGACAATAGCGGGGTCATTGTTTTACGTTAAGTTTAGCGATTTACCATTTAGCCTTGGTTTCTCCAGTGATGAGTATTGCCTTAAATCAAAAGTTCCACACAAAGGCAAATAAATCACCATGACGTATACACGAAGCTAACAAGAAAAACATATCGGCTGTTGCGTAGACATGTGTTGGACGTAATTATTTAAAGTTGCGGGCAATCTAGTTCCTGTCAACATTTGATACTATCTTATTTGTGCTAATAATATTACATTATTATATTGGAAGGAATATTTTAATACAAATATTTAAATATTTAAAAAATTATTAATGTCTTTAAGAAATTTAAATTTAAAATAAAAACACACATTTATTTCAAACAACTATAATCATTCTCTTTTTTGCTTCTTAATTGTTTATTTTGCACATCTAGTACCTAGATTTATTTTTTTAATTTACCTTACAAGATTACTACTATTATATTTTACCTTATTGTACTAATTATATTAATACTTTATACTTATATTAGATTACTACGTATATTATGTATCTTTAGCGTAACTCCCTCACCAAGCACAAGATCTTTTGTCTTTTTTATTGGTGAGGTAAAGCGTTATGATTATTTTGTATAATTATATATGTTATATTAAGCTTTGTAAACTCGTTAATATATTAAATAAATAAATTTAAAAAATTAAAAAATTGTCTTTATGTTACTGACATGTTTAAGTTATTTTTTTTAATTTATTTTAATAATCATTTTACATTAAAATGACTAGTGATTGGTTTAAGATGATTTACAATGCTATGAACCAATGCTATGTGGTCTAGTGGTAGATTCGAGGACTCCGGGTCAGAATCTCAGATTCGAATCCCACCCCTGCATAACTTGTTTCCTGCTTTATGGCGCAGTTATTTTCGACTATTTGAAAGCAGCCCTAAAATTTAAGTATTTGAATATATCATAAGAACACAAATGTTTATTTTTTACAAAAATATCGATTCGAAGTACATATGTAGGTATTCCACTCCAATAATAATATCATGTTAAGTTTTATACGTTTTTCATTAAATAATTCTCAAAGCATTACGTACATGTATTTTTAAACATATTTATGTTACTGTTAACTAAATAAAAAAGGAGTGTAAAAAGCGTTACTTTATGTAGGAAAATTTCCATAACCATATATAGATGTATTGATTATTAATTCTCTTAGCACGTGTACAGTTTTTGCGCCTCTTGAGAACATTTTAGTTTTATTTCCTTAAATCTCATACATAACAGTACAATAAATAATTTAAGAATCTTTTTGCTAGTTTCAACTAGCGACGTAATATTTAAGGCGCACATACTAATTACATATTTTGTAAGATGGTACTATGCACTATGGAGTTTTCACTGAAGTTATTCACTGTAAAAAATAGCCATTTTATATTAGTGGGTACCTACCTGACCGGAATCGAACCCGTGATATTTCATATTTTTAAATAGTTGAGAGCTACATTAAAATCAGATATTATTGATATCCCAACAGAGACAGAGAAACTCTGGAAACGAATTCTAAATATCTAGGTGTTTACAGGGCTTATGGCCTGCCATTGGCTGGGTTAAGTGTCCATTTGAAGTATTACACAACATTCCGCATTCCGCCCATCATTGATAACCATATATGTAAATTTTTTGAAACTTACATATTTATATATTGAACTCGCGTTCGTCAATATTAGTTAAGTTGGGATATCAATAATATCTGATATTAGCCCAGCATGGGTATAATCCAGTAATTTGTCTACAAGTATTTGTACACATTCAAAATTATATTAAAATCAATTTGCGTGCAAAATTTATCTATCTAGATAAGTACCTAGGTATTTAATCAATGTAAAATTTAAAAAAATATTGGTCTATGCTTGCAGTTTTTTGTTCTTAATTTATGGTTTTCAACAAATATGGCAGAAAATTTAGTAATAAGCTTTATGTACACTTTTTGAGAGTACGTGTGACTCGAGAAAATATCTTTTGTTCCTATTCATTAAATGTTTTTTATATCAGGTTTAGATTTTAAATGAATTAATGTTTTTCTAAGAGACCTATTTTTAGAAAAGTATGTTTAGAAACTCAATTTAAGGTATGGAAATAGATCTAAAAACGTTTCGCACGATCTCTTTGTGTCCAGCGATATACAATAGGGTTCTTCCCGATAACACGAATTTTCTTAAAAACGTTATAAATATTTAAAGTATATTTTTACAATTCCAACGATATAAAACACAATGATCAAAAATGTTGTTTTAACTTAGAAATTATGTTTTTTAAAAATTTGAAAATACGAATGATTTTTAACGCCCGTTATTGGTTAATGACGTCATACCCGTCTACCATGAAAGGCGTGAAATTCATTACGAAGTGAGCGCCTATATTGTGACGTCACACCGCATGCGCGCCAAATGAAGGATTTTGCGAGCGATTTAAAAAAGCGCTTTTTCAAACCGCGCTAAAAAGTTCATATGACATCGTAAAAATTAAAAAAAAAAAAATCTTGATACTGTAATTTTTCAACCAATTTTTTCGAATAAAAAATAAAAAATCGGGAAGAACCCAATTCTGGCAGTTACGTTTCCGCAGTACTAACCTACCAACAGAATGCTTGTCTGTAGACTACACATAATTCGTACTACGAAGCGATCAGAAAATATCGACTCGCGAGCAGGCGTGAAACCTAACGGACGCAGCTCATTTTTTTCGAGTATTTACCAGAATAAAAAAATTAATACGGCTATCAGAACCAGAAGTGTAGTTACAAACTTAAAGGCCATATTTTTCTTGAAAATCAGTTTTTTGTGTTATTCAGTGTGCATTTAAAAAAATCTTAATCACTTCATTAATTTGAATAAAAATGCATTATTTATATGTATTACGAACCTGATTGTAGTCTAGTGGTAGTTTCGCGGACTTCGGATAGGAATGTCTAGATTCGAATTCCACTCCAGCACAACTTATTTCCTGCTCTCTGGCACAGTTATTTACCACTATTTGAAAGCAGCACTAAAATTGAAATTTTTAAGTAACTCATAAGAACTCAAAATTTTATTTTATTTAAAAAATATAAATATACTATTGCCATCCCGCAGGACTTATTTTGGGTCAATATAAATTAAAGGCATTATCCGTCAGGATTTCTAGACGTTCGTTGTCAGTTTTATAAATGTACATGTTATTTTGATTTGGCAGTAAAAAAAATATTTTTTTGGTTTAACTCCTATTACAACGTAAGATAGTACATACAATGTTTCTTGAAAAGGTTTATATCACAGAAAAGGGTAGCTAATGTAGACTGCGGATATAATATTTATTAATTTGTTTTTTACATTTTTAATATCGCACTTGGATATCCCTGTTTAAGGGAAACATTTTACATTTTAATAATTAATTAATCCTACATTATTTACTTGGGCCGATCCATTCTTTAATTTGTGCACAACCGCCCCACAATCCATTTTTTAGAATGTGATTTTAGTAAGAAACTGAATGTTTCTCTGCGTCAGAAAAGATTGCCAACTCCCATGATGGAGTGCTAGACTAGCTTATTGGCAACAGAACCGGTGACAACATATCCTTGAACTTAGTTGAGGTTACTCTACTCCACAATACACACTACACCATATTACCACTATATACCGCATTACCATGGAACCACATTACCGCGTCACCACATTACCACATCACCACATTACCACCAACTCCATTATTAGCCCACTGTTCACGTGCCGCAAACCACTCAGCGCTTATTCTGAACACAAAGTCATGTTTTGTTTTTGCATTTGTTTGACAATTAACTGTTTTCATTGTTTTTAAAGCTAGGTCATCACGTGCACACTGGGAGAAGTGTTTGGCTTAGCATCATTCACCATGTCGGAAAATTCCTTTCAGGAAACGTAAGGCTGATAGATTTACTGCACTTGATGTACCAGTGCAGTGCCCTATGCACAATTGGGTGCGGATAAGGGAGAGTAGTAGTAGCAGTTCATAGTTGCTCGAATAATAATTTCATGTAAATATTTAGGCTTACTTCTATTTCATACTATTTATTTATTCTACTTCCCTTATCCGCACCCAACGGTGCATAGGGCACTGCATTGGTACACCAAGTGCAGTGTATCTTGATCATTCTACTACATGAAGTAAGATGATCAGTCTTACGCTTTAGGACCAGTCCAAGGTATCACACATCAAATATTAATATGAAAATCACATATAAATAAATATTTCATGTTGATCCCCTACGGGAATCGAACCCGCGACTTCATGCACAGTAGCCAATCGCGCTACTACTATGCCACGAGGCGGACTTTATTTATTATTACGTACTATCTATTTCAATGTCTATAATTTTAAGTTATCATCGTCAACTTTTCTCGTTATGATATTTTTTAATAATACGGCATGTATCTTCCTAACAAGCTACACGTTAAAAAAAAGGATTTCGGGTGTTACTGATAAAAAAAAACCTTGTAATTAGTTAAATTAAAATATAATTTCTACTTAATGTTTGTAGCACTCACTTTGTAGTTTTCCATAATTATGAAATGATTTTTTAAACAAAAGTGTGTTTCATTTCATAATTAAAGAGAATGGTTTATGGCTGACAGTGCTTTATTTATTTGCTTATTTATTAAAAGGGAATACCAACAGACAAAAGATACTATAAATCTAGAACACATTAAATAATTATAAAATTGTAAAGTTCATTTGCAGGATTTTACTTAATAAATCTCACCAGAGACAAGAATGTTAAAATACATATTCTCTTCCAGACGAAAGTATCGAAAACGTCTGTTAAAAGAATTAGAATAATTGTGGTTTCGGATTTATTTATTTACTAAGTAATTAGGACAAATTGACAGCTTAGTTCTTTGCAATATGTTTGGTTTTATTTTTTATAAATACCAATTTAGTAATTTTTTATCTCTTTTTTAAGTAAATATTTGTTTTTCAGGAAAAGTTTTCAAAATCTTTAATACATGATCTATTCTTCTAATTGTGTTAAAAAGCTAACGCTGTTATCCCTTTTTCCTTCTTGTTACTACTAATTGAAGAAATTTTTAATCCAGCGATTTTTTACAGTTAACAAGTAGGAGTATTTTGAATGAATAAACACACAATAAAAGCAATTAGTAGATGTATTATTAAGAAGATATAATTTTTATTTTAAGTGGGTGATAAGTATTGTCAGATAATTATCGCTCGCTGCTATGGCGTAGGTTACTATTTAACAATGTACCGACCCACATGACAGTAAAAAAAATATATCTTACGTACCCATCGAATTTTTCAAAGTACGTACCTACTTCTATTTGCATTTTGTCTCGTAGAATCATAGAAATATCATTGTTTCCGTATTGATTATTGTTTTAAATTGTAAAAAAAATCCATTGAACGCTGGTAAACTTAAAGAGCGGAAATATACCGAACTTTACATTAAAAAACCAACGGTATCTCGTAGTACATATATTATAAGCCCAACTAGGATTCCCTGCATTATGACAATAATATTTTTTTGTGATGGGGAGGTGAGAATGGTGGTCGGTGCGGTGGCGGCGATGGCTATAGGGTTTCTTACATGGTACTATGTTATAAGGATAGGCAAAACACGAATTCTTTCCAGCTTTGGTCCGCCTTTTAATAAAAAAACTTTTGAAGAATTTACTAATAAAACTTTTGAGGTCACGTATTATCGGGAAAGAATTTCAGCAGTTTCCTTTGATGAGGCATGGGCGAGTTATTTAAGGCTTATATTCAGTCCAAAGGACGTTTAGAGCACATCCTAATTGCTCAAACAGGACTTTGGATGTATGCGCCGACATTTTGTCGACTGGGTATAACAGATTCCTGAATAATGATTAGTTTGCACAAGTGTTTAAAATAAATGGCTTCCGTAGCCGAAAAGGAAATTAAATTCATCATAATCAAAATAAACTTTGTAAAATACCACCATATTGTTATTTACCTTTTCGTGTAAATGAAATGCAACGCAATTTTTTTTAAATCGTCACTGAAATTCCACAACTTATTGAAGCATATGGATTCCCACAAACTTCCTCCAAGCTAAGCGATCAGCCTCCAGTCCCCGTCATGTAGTCCCGACGTAAACAGACAGAATTTTTCACAGAATATGAAATATTTTAGTAAATTTTAGATTAGGCGAAGTAGGTAGGTACTTAACATATTTTCAGTATATAAATATCACATACTAGATTGATCCACCTGAACTAAATTGTCTTAAAAATTATAAAGCAGGTTTGAAAAATTATACTTGTCTGTTACATATAGCACTATTTGAATTCATCTTAAAACAAACAAAAGTTCAGGGTAAAAAAAAACAGATATGTTTCAAGATAAAAAATTCGGCAAAAAAATAAAATTGGATTTGAATTAACTAATCCATAAAATTAAAACTAAGGCTTGTAGATTTTTGTGAAACAGGTACCCAACCCTTTCTGAGTTATTACGCAGCCTTTTTGGGTTTTGTATTGCAGACTTTTTCGGAGCATAATACAGTTTCCATCTTCTGGGCTGATATGTGAGAAGTTTGTACCAGTATGGCATAATCACCCAGAAAAGTATTATCTGTATGAATTGAAAGTTTATTTTAAAAAATTACAATTTATGTAAGATTGTATTTTTATTGTATTGTATTTGTATTGTATTTTTATTTATATGTATTTAAATTTTTTTGTGCGCTAGGGTATGTATGTGTACTTTTATTTTTAGTTGAATTTGTATTTATGCACCTTCTGACGAGTTGCTGTAGGCAATTTCAGTAGGACATGTATTGTTTTCTTTTATGTATATGTTGAAATTAAAAAAAAAATTTTACTCACATAACTAAGGTATTACATATTTACTATAATAAAAATTTATATTACCCTTTCAACTTCGTATAATATGAGTATTTATTACTTATTTCCCAATATGTACAAATTCAGTTTAATTCTTTGTCATCAAATTTACCGTTAAATTCTTAGAAATATTTCAGAAAAAACCTTTTGCTTACGTATTGGACTTTGCGTGTAAAAGCCTTTTTTTACAATAAGTAGGTTCTCATACACGCGAGATTGTATAAAATTCCCAAGTATTTCCTTTTTTCAGTTATAACAACCTTGTGGCACATAAGAAAATTGTCGGATTACGTAAAATTTAAGTTCATTTCCGTAATTCTAAACACGTCGCCATGACCAAAAAAAAAAGTCTTGTACATAGAATTATTCTGCGATTGCAGAAAAATTAAATAAATATCACAAAACAATTGTAAATTGGATCATTAATAAGCGAGATATAATGATTTAATCTTTGCGGTTTATATGCGATTTTATATTTTATACAAAACCAAAATTTTAAATTATTTTTATCCAGATTATAAATTATCCGATTAACGTACGGAATGCATTTCTACATTTACAGGAAAATGTTGATTTAAAAGCCCATTGAAGACTGTCACTTGATTTTTCTCAGTTCTCTTATTCCAAATTTTTAAGTAAAATAAGCACATCGACGTTATCGCTTATCTAAAAACAAGACAAATATTATGGCAAACAAGTGCGTCTATGGAAATATTTACATCAGGATTCGAATTCATTTTCATTTCTTTGTTATCGCTGTTTTCGTTGAAATTGTTAAAATATTCATTTTCTTTGTTTTAGCAGTGGAATGGAGTTTGCCTTTTCAAGCTTTGTGCGTTGTTTATGTTAAGTGCCGGTTCATTATCCACGTAGTCAAATGCATAATATTTATGTACAATATCAATGTAGATCTACATTATTGTTTTACATATTCTATACTTTTAATATATTTGAGGCATATAGAAACAAAGGCGGCAGTGTCCACCTGCAGTCGAAAATGAGTTAAATATGCAGTTTCGTTTGGAAAGTTATATATTCTCTCCATAGAATATTTGTTTGTCAAAAAAACGGCATTTGTCCATTTAATTTAAGATATAAAGTCTTGTTGTTGAAACAAAAACGGCAGTGTCCAATACAAAAACGGCAGAATGGCAGAACTAAACAAACGTTTATTTATGATTACCAACAATTTAAGATTGTGGACACGGCCGTTTTTGTTTCTATATGCCTCATTTGTACTATTTGGCGGTATACGTTGGTGTCATTGATTGGATTAAATTAATTAACAGATGATTTCGACCAAGAAATTGACATGATGAAGTCATTTTAAAACGTTGTAGAAAACAATTTATAGTCAATTAAAAGGACCGTTATCCTTTTCGCTTAATTTTTCATATTTTACTGCCTTTTAAATAAATTAAGCGTAACTTTGTTTGCAACTGGCGTCAAGTGATTGATATTTTTTTTAAGGACAACGCACGTAGGAATAGTGCGATTTTGTATCTACCTTAAATACTGAAATAAGTATGTATGCTTATCATATTCACACATTCTATAAAATAAAAACCTAGGATCTGATGCACGGAAGCCCAATGTGTTATCTACTACACTACGATGCAGACAAATTAATTAATTATAGGAACTTTAAAATTCCAAAATATGGTACGGTTTTTAGGAGATAAAATACTTACAGCTCGTTGATAAGAACCGCTACCTCGTGGATTTCGTGAAGTCGGTACACCTCTGAATATTTGTTTGTCTGTTTTGGCACTCGGGTGGAATGACATTACCGAAGGCCGAGCTTCATCCACACTTCGCCAAACTACTCCATTATACTTACTGCTGGAGCCTCTTACATTTTACACTTCCTTACTGCGACTTTTTATTACATTTTAATTTTATCTACTACAGTAATTAGGTATTACAAACGCCAACACGTAGAAACATACATGTGTGTATCACATATAAGTCTGTTTACGAGCATCTTAATAAAAGTTTTGAGCCAAAGTAATTTAGAACCTTTTTATAATTTTACGCAGTTTTACATAAACCAATTTAAAATATTTAAATAATAAAGTACCATCATAAACGGGTGAATACTTGCATTGTAATGCAAATATTTTATGTTGTTAATGAATCATTTAGTTCACTCTACGAAAATCTACGAGATATTTATTGGTTAATGTAAATAAAGTTATCTGTTTTCCTCCGTGCGCCTCCCGAGAGCCTTAACCATGCTTCCCTATTTTACAAGGCATCAGGTTCCTGGTCCCGTCGTCCTGGTTCCCGTCGTCCTGGTCGTCCACAGTTGAAAATTCGTCGGCAGTTTACGTCAGAGCTGCGGGACGTGGACTTGACTTGGGAGAATGCACGGGAGCTAGCGGCCGATCGCTTGGCCTGGAGGCAGTTTGTGGATTCCATATGCTCCACATAGGGAGCGGATATGGTATGATGATGATGATGTTTTTTTTAGTACAAATATTTATTTAGAGCTTTAGTCCGCCTCTTTAGCTTTAGTTTGGTTTGCCATGCATGAGATCGCAGGTTCGATTCCGGAAGGGAAATTAAATTTTAGCTGTTGAGCTATGTACACAATACACATAAATACATGGGTAGGTACATAGGCAATGAGAAGTGAATGTTCAAAAGTATCATCCACTTACTATTTGATTAAATAGATTCAATATATAGGCTCCCTGGTGGCCCTTTTTAACAAAGCTATTTAACCAATGCTGATAATCTTCCCAGATAAAGAATGAAAAATTCTGGGGATTGCAACTGGTAATGATCTTTCGCCATAGTAATTATTGAATAAATGAGTTATTAATTTCGCGTTTCCAACTTGTCGTGAATTATAAAATTTCAATTTCATTACTACATTGTGACTACATTTGTGTTTTATATTATACACTATACAGTGCAATATATTATTTTAATTTTACAACATAAGATTTTATGTTTTGCGCGCAAGATTGTATTTTATGGGGATAATTAATTATATTATTATGTTCTATATAATTAGTCAGTATCTAGGGCCAAGAAAATAAATTTAAATTATGTTAATAACTGCCGATAAAATGCATTGATATACTGCAGTAGTTTAATCTATCATATATCCAGATTAATATTGTAAACGTTTATAGATAAGTACGTTTGATTGAAAAATATTACTATAAATAAACAGAAATATTGTTTTAAGTCTTATAACCAACATATAAAAAAATATTTTTGTATCTTGTTTGTATCGACGCGCAACGGTGCAAAGGAAAATGACACAAAGTGACATGGTAATATTATGTCCCTTGGTATTATTTTCCTTTGGACGTATTTTATCACTTAGTAACTTTTTCCTTTCCACAGTCGATATATATTCGTTATACTTGTAATAAGATTTGTAATAAGGTCGACACTGGCTGGAAGAAACCGGTCGCTTTTAGAATAGTTCCACCGAGTAAATATCAGTGCGTTTGAAGGTAGCATACGTCAAGCGAGTTGCTTGCATAACAAAATTTAAATTACAGTACTATTCACTATCGTAAGAAGATAGGTTCCTAATCATCTTTTAATTTACAGGCATCACAATCTAATCAAAGTTTTTACATTATATATATTTCTGTTCCTGGAAGCCAAAACAGTTAAGTTCGCCGTTTTTCAGGATACGCATTTGTGTGTGATACCTCGGACTGGCAGTGAAGAATAAAACTGATCACCTTACCTTCATATAATAAAAGTTATCAAGATACACTGCACTTGGTGTACCAATGCAGTGCCCTATGCACCATTAGGTGTGGATAAGGGAAAGTGGTAGTATTTTATTCCAAATGTAAGCCAAAATAAAATTAGTTGGATAAATACAGCAAAACGCGGGTTAAAAATGAATAATATATTTGGAATAATGTGGCTTTTTAGCTGTCATGTACATATAGACGGTGGAATGGAAAAAGTCCCCTAGCGACATAATGTGTGCAAGGGAAAATGATATCAAGCACATTGTAATATTATGTCGCTTGGTAACATTTTCCTTTCCACCGTCGATATCTAAAGTGGCAATAATAATCAACAATGGCAATAGGAAATGGTTTTTTTAACCAAAAAATTTTAACCAGTAAACCAGTATCAGATATTATTGATATCCCAACAGAGACATCAATGGGATATCAATGATATCTGATATCAGCCCAGCATGGGTATAATCCAGTAATTTGTCTACAAGTATTTGTACACATTCAAAATGTTGTTAAAAATATCTACTGGTTAAAATATAAAAAGCAAATAAAAATTGGAGAGACATCTTCAGGTGTCTTCTATTAAGTAATTAAGTTCGGAAAGAGCCTTAACTACACCAATAAAGTTTGATTGCCATAAAATGCTTAACAATCTTCTCAACAGATGTCACCGGCATAGAAATTCACTGTAATGTGATGCGTTGAAGACGAGTTCAATATATAGAAGTTTAACCAAAAAAAAGTTTTCATATATGGTTTTCAGATAATCAAAGTGGCCACTTAACCCAGCCAATGACAGGTCATAAGTCCTGTTAACGCCTAGATAATCCACTATTCCAGAGTTTCTCTGTCTCTGTTGGGATGTCAATAATTATTATTTTGATTGCAGATTCATCAAATAATATTTGGATTAATTTACTAAGCAGTAATGTAGATTCCAAATATTCCAAAGATTCCAAATAGCTTAGCGTGCTTAGATGCTTCTCATAAAATTTTCTTAATTCCAATCAACATATCCTTCATCAAATCAAGACTTCTTTATTGAATTGGTAATTAATTCATAGTTTTGCGTGGCAGAGTGATTTATTTCATCGTGCTGTACCGTGTACATTTACAAACAGCTTTTTATTACTTCTGCACGCATATTTCGATTGATTGTTTAGTTAGTTGTTTGTATTATTCATTTTGTATAATAAATCTAGTGGAACTCATTTTTGAATATTATCTTTATGCCTAGTTTACAAGGGTACAGCGCAGGCGACTTAGTCTAATCTCCACTAGTATAAGTCGTCGTATAAACCAATTAGACTTGACCAAAAATTTTCTTTTTTGCTTCACACGTCATCCCAGAAACGAAGTTTATTTTAATAATGTGAATGGAAACGAAATATTTGTTCACAAAACACAAATCCTACAGATACTATTACTGCTTTCCCTTATACGCACCCAGTGGCGCGCAGTGGATACAGTAAATCCTGATAATTTATTACGTGAAGGCAAGAAGTTAATTAGTATTACGCTTGAGCGCCAGCCCGAGGAATCACATATGAAATGTTTTTAATTGAAAAATAATACTTAAATAAATATTTCATTTGAACCCGCCGGGAATCGAACTCGCAACCTCACTCATGGTAGCCCAACGTGTTATCCACTGCATCACGTGGCAGATATATATCACAAAGCAGAAACCATAGATGAAAAATTATTAAAAAATTTACCATTTCAAATATATTTCACGTGGAGATACCGTCATCTCGTTAAATCGAATGAAGTTCAAGCCGTCCCAGAACGATCAACTAAATAGACAATGCATCTAATTTATACCAATAGCACAAAATACATTTAAATACCACACAGTGTAAATTCGTAGTGTAAAGCGGCTGGATCCACAGTCATCCATGCGCTTTGAAGCTGCAAGATGGGTCGGTGTCTAGCCTCCTACATGCTCACCTACACTCTAGTTAGTGAAAATCAGTTGCAAAAACATTTTACCTTTTTAATTATTGCTACACCTACATAATTTTACATGATTTTCTTAATAACAATTAAAATCTGTTAATATTTCTAGTCAGAGGATAGAATTCTCCAACTGTCCTATGCGCTTGGTAGCTGCTCTTTTTGTACACCGCTCTTGAGGCAATTTTTCGCAAAAACAGCGCTGTTTAAGTTATAGAATAATAATAATAAAAAGTGAGATTTAGCTCCAGTATCAAAAGAGAAAGACGATTAGAGGCAAGGTTTGTACGCCAGGAAATAATCCCTCTAAAGTAGGTGATGGTAGTTAGATTTTAAATATACTTATATTATATTTATTGCAGCATCTGGTAGATATCGAATAGATTTTTGCTTTCCAACGGTTTTATGAACCACATTATTTAAAAGTGATTAGAATTGAATATTACGGAAATAATAAAAAGCCGTATTAATTTGATTTTATTGAGTGAGTTGTGCTTTACATGTGTAATATCTTTCTTCTTAGATTGATAAACTCTGCATTATACATATTAACTGCTGGACTAATTTCTAAATGAAAGTTTATTTTATGTGATGGTACACCTTCACTACATGAGAAAATAAATTCCACCTAAGACCCAAAACATCATCGTTTTTCAGGAGACGCATTTAGTGCGTAGTGGTAGCGCGATAGGCTACCGTGCATGAGGTCGCGAGTTCGATTCCCGATGGGGGTCAATATAAAATATTTATTTACATGTGATTTTCATTTAAAAATATTTCATATGAGATACCTAGTACTGGCGGTGAAGCGTAAGACTGATCAAAATTCCTCATAAAAGTTATTTTTCCGTATAAAAAACGATAATACATCATTTATGCAAGAGTGCATTTCTTCTTCGGGCTATCTAGCTCCAAAGCGAGTAACAAAACTCGTAGTACAACCTGAAAACTGGTGAATCTACATCATATTTGGAGACGAATGTGTAACGTGACTTAATCTGAGCTTGAATTTTTTTTTTCTTCTCATACAAGCTTTCATTAGTACCGCAGGTTAAGTAAAATTGCACAAATTCATATTAAAATACTGTTTATGGTTTAAGTTTATGGATAGTATCAATTTGACTAAATACATATTTGATAAAAATTTTCAAAAAAAATTTTCTCGAACTTACGGGTCAAATGAAAATAAAAAAAATCTACAAAATTGACTCCAAATATGTATAATAGATTCACTGGTTTCCCACTTGTACATCGAGTTTTGTTACACCATGTATATTTCAATCATATTTATTTATTTATTTAGTAATATATTTACAGTAAGAACAGTTCATATTTCTCGTAACCAGACATGCTAGTTAAGCAGGACATTTACAGTTTATTATGATAATATTATTATTATAACTTACGATTTTACCTTTCAACGCGTTTTCCTTTCATTGTTTTTTTGCTGGCATTAGCTAAAATATTAAAGCAATAATCATCTGACAAAATGTTGGTCTCAAGAGACCTTGACTTGCAACGTGCAAAATTAAGACATTTCCTTATTTGACAGTTCATGACGGCAATATGTAAATGTTAATATTAAGCTCTACACGTAAATGTGTTCGGATGAAGGCATATCGCACCATGGATACTTTACTGCACTAAGTCCTATTTGTCGAAAAAAAACTATACTGACGTAAAGAATACCACGTTACAGTTCGCACCGATCACCCACATTTCTGTCCAAGAAACACGATTCTATCTCTTTCCAATGTCAAGATATCAAACTAGAGAAAATTTAGTTTCAATTAAATAGTACCAAATAGCACATTTTTGCGATTTCCCTAATATCGCAACTTGGATACCTACTATAAGATACTTTATACGGGACAGAAAACTGTACGAACGGAAAACTGTACGACGTTTTATACGACAGTTTACAAACTGCACAAGAAACTGTACAGTTTTCTGTTCCCGTATAAAGTGGGCTAATTTCTCGAAAGTGAACTAAAAAAGCCAACCACATGACAGCTCACACCACCGCCACATATCTGTCTAAGAGTCGTGTTTCTAACCTCTTTTCTATATCGAGATATTAAATTTTTTCAAAAAAATATAATTTTTGCAGCAGACTTTTTTTTTTGAGTTAGTACAATTAGGTGTTCATGGTACAAAGAGTGTGTGTGTGTATTGTATATTATCTGTATATTGTATATTTACAACTACATATCGGCGCACCTTCCGTTAGGTAAACGTTTTTCTCAAAATCAAATCAGTGCAATTTCGTTTTTAATGCGCAAATCTCCCGTGTTGGTACAACTGCAGAAATTTAATATTCCTCTTAAGTGGATCTTTTTAATTGAAGATCGGAGATAAGATAGCCGAAATAGCTGTATGGATTGTTTGAGAGTCGAAGATCGGGCAAGTAACGGACGGTTGAAAACAGATATTATCTTGAGAAACTGCAGCGATTTTAATGTTTTATGTTAATTGAGGTTAATCACCATTTTCTAGTTTATCGCCTTAGGGACAGTTTTTGTAATTCAACTAGCTTCTTATTCAGTGGATTTCAATTGTACATTAAAATAACGGAGGTGAAGTAGTAAGTAGTAATTATTATGAAATATCGGCGTACAGAGAAACATGTTCAAGAATTATTCTAATTCATGTTAATATATTGATATTGAATTATGTTTTATTAAAACGCAGTAAAATCTTTGTATAACAAGTTAGCAGTAATAAAAAAAATCTATATATGCATTTATTATTCAGTGATCTATACATTCAACATGTTTTATGTAGAAAATCAATGCAGGATTTTTTTTAGCTGCTTCAATGAATTAAAACAGGTATGAATTATTTTCAACATAGAAGTCGCTCCCAAACTTTTATTCATGTAAAATTAGAAGACTATGGCCCAGTTGCACCAAAAAAAAAGTTGAAATTAAGGTTAGGGATAAATTCAAATAATGGTTTCTTATGCAACCAATTTTGACATAAAAGGAACTTTAAAGAACATAAACGAAATCCAAGGATATTCGCTAATACGCGAAACGGGGAATGTTGTAATCGTAAACTGGCCGCTTAACCCAGCCAATGACAGATCATAAGCTCTGTAAACGCTTGGATATTACCAAGTTTCTTCATCTCCGTTGAGTTACAGTTATTAAAACGCTTTTAAAAAATTTGCGTTCTTGCGCGTTTCGTGGCGTGCGGGCTTTCAAATAGTCTGCAAATAACTATGCTAGTAAGTAGGACTCCTCGTGGTGTAGCGGCAGCGTGTTGGGTTGCCACGCATAAGGTTGCGGGTTCGATTCCCGATGGGGGTTAATATGAATATGTATTTGAATGTGATTTTCACATAAAAATATTTTATATGTGACTCCTGGACTGCGGACTGGCGCTGAAGCGTAAGGCTGATCATCTTGTCTTCATGTAACAAATGATTAAGGTTCACTGCACAGCACGTGGTGAACTAATGCAGAGCCTTATGCACCAATGGGTTCGGATAAGGGAGAGAGTAGTAGTAGTAGAAAGCAGAAAACAAGAAGTGGTGGAAGAGAGCAGACCACACCCCGGTTCTCACATTTGTATCTACCCCTACCCATTTTCTCAAAATACTTACCATGTACCTATAATTCTCATTCTTAGGTCATTTATTAATAATATTTTTTTAAATAAATAAAAGGAATGTACCTATAATACAAATTACGGAGGTTACTTGGGATCCCAAGAGAGGTAAACCTGTATTTCTGTACGCCTTAAATTACAAGATCTTGGTAGACACGACTTCAAGTCAGGATGGGGTACTTCACACTATGTGCAAAGGTTAAAGGGTGAAGGATGAACATAAATAATATATAGGTATAACAAATTACTAGTTATAATTCTTTAAATAAGTGTAAGTGCTTCAAGGAAGATCCTGTCGTACTTAAACTTGGTTATTTCTGCCTTCATAAGAAATAAATATCTCACAAAAGTATTTTTTACTAGTAGATTCTACCTATTTTAAAATCTAATGTGCCTGAGATGATAAACTATACTATTTTCTGTTCCTGCAGGAAAATTATCTAAATCCAACACCACATCCAGAATGCATCAAACATATTCCTAAGATTAACCTAATAAATTTTACAGTGTTATTACCTTTGTTAATTTATCTGAACCCTAGATTGAATGTATTTACTATATCTATAATGATGAGCGAATTATTGTCCGAGCTTTTAAGTTGAGACATTTACGATTTATAGAAATGCGAACAGTTTACACTGGCACTTTTAAATACAATACTTTGATTTGTACTATCCCTTATTCACACCCAATAGTACATAAAGGACTGCATTGGTACACCAAGTGCTGTTAACCTTGATCATTAAATACCCATCTGCTACATCCTCGATCAAATTAACAAATTTTAGGAAGAGCCACTTAAAATAAAGAACGTAACCACATAATATTAAAAAAGCGTACAACCATCTTCAATTATACCGGTTCCATATCTAATTGCGGAACTATGTGAATCTTAAAAATGCCTAAACTTACTTAAGAAATAAGTTTATTTCGCGATTTATCCGACAGCCGGAAACTGGCAATCACAAGAGATCCATTAGAACAAAGAAAAGTCACTCTTCATATCGTTCATCAAGGCTTTTAAAGAGTCTATTCGTATCCTAAAATATTTTCATATATTATTGTGTAACAAATTTATTGCATAGTGGTATGAATGAACGTATTAACACTGAAACCAAATAAAAATATCATTATCACTTTTGTAAATGATGTATTAATTTATTGCTATGTATTAATAACCGTGATGTGTATTAATTATAAAATTTTACCAAATCTACCTACTTGATTGTCATAAAGCCTCTATTTCTTTGCAATACGATAAAATATAATAGAAACAAATTAAAGGGTAACATAAAATATTTAAAATTTGCTTGACTGCGTTGCATATATTATTATAATGGAGTAAGAAACGCTAATTTATACGATATTCAAGTATTTTGGATTTTCAGATAACTCTTGGTCGTTATGATTAATTTTCTTTTGATAAATATGTAAACGACAACTATCTCAGTTCATTTTTCTTCCATATTTTAATTAATTGTACCGTACTGTTGATATTATATAATAAATAAATAAATATTATAATCTCCTTGATAAAAACTGACAAAGATTCTTGTTTATTAACAATAAGTTTAAAGACTCGATTTAGCAAGGTACCTAGGTACTGGAAGGATGTTTTATATTATTTTATATTACATAGCAGCAAAGACCTAATTACGTCATCCGTACGTCTAGCCATTTTAACTGTTATCACGTAGAGACACCTGAAATCTCTGGCAGTTAACCACAACGTTAACGACACGTCCATCAAAATAGTTGCAAAAGCTCTCCTACCAAAGTGCCGTATGATCAACTATCCTGAATCTAATACACGGACCTCTGTTACGTCACAAGTGACCTCAATGACGCAACACGTGGACTTATAAGGAGACAAGGAAAAACACAGTAGCTTAAAAGAAAAAATATAATATATGTACAAGAAATATGAAAGCTTTTTTTGAAACTTATATCAATTTGAGCGCCCTGTAAACGCCTAGATAACCCACATTCGTTTCCAGAGTTTCTCTGTCTCTGTTTAGATATCAATAATATCTTATTTCAATTTATTTCTTACAGAATTAAATAACAAATCCATTTCATATTTTTTACTTTCTAAGTATGTAAAAAGAGTTTAAAGTTATTATAAATGAGCGGGTGGTGGCCCATGGCCCAGTGTGTGAGTGTAGAGGTCGCCAGTTTGAATCAATTCCAATTCGTTAAAATAAGATTTATATATATAATATTAAATATGTTAGCTACCGCGTTTTTCTTTTGAATAGCCACAGCGTTTCTACCTGGGCGCAATATTCCAACACTTCTAACATGCTGATTTGTATGCATCTAGTGTCACTGTCGGAGTGTTTATTCAAAATTTTCCAACTTATGACGCTTAAAACAAGTGGTATATTGCCACTTGTAAATCTTTTAACCTTTTTATACTCCTTCCTGCACTTATTCGTAAAGGATTAAAGTAAAAAATTGGAGCAGCCTACATTTCAATTTAAAATATTAATAAGTACTTAACACTTTGAACAAAAATTCGCTTAAAGACTTCACAGTCAAAAATAGTAATATTTCCCTCATTTCTGTTGCTTACTAGAGTGAAATATATATATATATTTAAATAAAAATAAAAATCAGTCAGCTCTGATGATGGTACGGTGGTACCGAAACTAGTTAGTAATAACTCAGATAAAAAATAAAGTGATTTTTATTTTATTTAAAAAAAGTTTTACAAAGTTAATGGTTATAATATAAATAACGAAATATATTTTTGTTCGAATAAGATGAAGATCTACAGGACATCCAATCCGTGATAAATCACAAACTAGTATTACAAGAGGCGTTATCATACATGATAAATATAGTTGAGGAGATAAATAAAATTAATAAAAGCAGGACAAAATGCTGAAAACTCTTCAAGGTAATCGGAAGACCATTGATGGCATTGTCGGCCTTCTCCATGGCGAGTTTTCCGTGGTTTTCTCGTCATCTAAGGCAAATACGGAGAAGCTCTTTTTGGTCCACATCAGATTATCCCGTCCGATCCTCACATTTAGTCAAGCAAATTAGAAGCCGTGTTCCCTTTGAAGTAAATATAAGCAAGGCAAATAATAATGTAGCTCACACCTAAAAAAAACATGTATTTATTTTGTTTAAACTAACGATTATAGTGGTTCCGCGAAACACATTTTATATCGAATACATCATCAAGTATCTAGCCCCTCGGTCAAGTTCGTTTCTAAATTTGTTCGAGTTCATTAAAAATTAATTTGATACTTGTTTTTTTTTGAAAATCGTCAGTATTTAGATTCCACAAACAATCTCCAAGATAGGTCGGCCATCGCGTGCGCCTTCTGAAGTCAATTCCAATTTTGTAGGTTTTATGTAAACTGCCGACAACTTGTCAACAGTGTCAAAAAAATTGATTTATTTGATCATTTTTTAAGGTCGATGTTAAAAATCTCAACTCTACAAAAACGTAGAAATAACATTGACTCCATATTTATGTTGAAGTTACTGAATGGCTTAACTGATGTACCATTGTTACTGGAACAAGTGACATCAATGTCCCGATCCGCCGGTTGCGAAATAATGAAGTGCTGTTCCTCGAACAGCACAGCACAAACTATGGCTTGCATGCACCAATGTCCCGATTGTGTCGCATTGTAAACTCGAGACAGGATCTGGACTTTTTTGGTGTTAGTTTTTCCTGATTTAAACAATCACTAAGATAAACCATTTTGTCTCGTGGTAGTTCTAATGAATGTGTACTTCAAATTTTGTCCTAGCTTTTATTTTCTTGATTGTATTTTATTTTAATTGTGCCTGTATACATATATATGTGTAAAGCCCGCTATATATGGGACAGTTTACTACACAGTTTTCTGTGCAGTCTGAAAACGGTCCCGTATAAAGCTAAAACTGCATGAAAAACTGTGTGCTAGTGTCAGATTTAAGCTGACATGACAGTCAATGTTTTTTTATGTGAACGTTTAAGTAGACATTGGTTTATTGTATGCTTTTAAATACGTAAAAAACCAATAACATATTTACATTATTAGCTAAATATACAATTTCCTGAGAGCAAACATACGATAATAACTTACAATCGCGTTTCAAAAATACACATATTTAGCGTGTCTTTTGACAGAAGTTTGACAGACTGCACAGTTTTCTGAACAAGAAACTGTCCCATATAAAGCGGGCATTAGAGTAATTTAATGTTTGAAATGGACTTAAGTCCGTAAATTAAATAAAATAAAAAAAATAAAAAAAAATAGTAGTAGTTTTTATTTTCAGTGAGTCTATTAGATAAGATTTGACAACAACGCACTCTGCCATTGTCAGTTGGCAATCGCGTCCCAATTGTCTAAAAATGGCATCTTTAACCAACACCTTTGGCTGTTGTTGGCTGTAGTTCGGCTGTCGGCTGTCTGCTAGACTGAAAGAGTTGAGCACTAATGAAACAAAGAGCGTGCTGAAATGGCTTTACTGAATGGACTGTGTTGCCATTGATCATATTTATATTAACATTAATAATCAAGCGTGTATTCAAAACGTTGACACATTTTAATGGCTTTGAGCCTAGTTATTAAAACGATCTGAATATTTGCTTTTACGATTAGTATCTTTCAATTTAAGAACAATTATGTTATTAAATCAAAACATATTTGTTTAACGCCTGCATCACACCTGTTTTCCTCTATGGCTGCAAATCATGGCACCATGGTCCAAAATAGTACACTTCTGAGTTTTGAGAATAGGTGTCATAGAATAATATTAGGTGTGTGGTTGGTTTGACTTGGTGTTTCCTTAAATATTTCATATATTAATTAGGTAAAAGTTATTATACTACTACTACTACTCTCCCTTATCCGCACCCAATGGTGCATACGGCGAAGGTAAGATGATCAGCCTCACGCTTCAATGCCAGTCCAAGGTATCACATATGAAATATTTTTATATGATTACACTGGTTATAATATTTTTTATAATAGCAAAAAAAACTGCAATAAAAAAAACTATAAAATATTATAAAAATAAGAACAATAAAAAATTCATCTATTTAAATCTATACTTTTACCAGAAAACTCTGGGATATCATAAAACAGTGTGTTTAAGTTAAAAGACCAAATAGGTATGCACTGAAATAAAATTATGGTAAAATTGTTGTTTTAATTGGAACTTGAATTAAAAAACTAGACTTAACTGTTGAAAGGATGCGATCCAAATATAACGAATTTGTATGGGCAGCACGTTGACCATTCATATGCGAAGATTAATAAACATTTTGAATGGAATATTGTTGTACACTTTATACTTTACATTCTCATACAAGGTTGTTCTGCTATACAACATGTCTTCCTGGTCCTTCTAGCTAACTTTATAAGAACTAATTACCACAAAATTAGAGGCTTTCACAAAGCCTATAAGTACAAAATTTTAATTAAAATTGTTAATTTAATGATCGATTAATCATTTTTTCTCTTAAATGCCAAACTTGAGATGTTACCAAATACAGCTTAGAAATACGCACATCCGTAAAAAAATATAGACACGGTTTAGTAGTTAATTTAGCAATTACTTTTAACTAATTGCAGAAGTATCGACAATGTAAAATTTCGCATGTAATAATATAAATGGAATAAAATGTCCGCCTCGTAGCATAGTGGTAGCCCATTTAGCTACCGTGCATGAGGTCGCGGGTTCGATTCCCGTAGAAGGTCAATATGAAATATTTATTTACATGTGATTTTCATATCAACATTTCATGTGTGATACCTTGGACTGGTACTGAAGCGTGAGACTGATCATCTAATATTAATGTAATAAAACTTAAATTTACACTGCACTTGGTGTTCCGATGCAGTGCCCTATGCACTATTGGGTGCGGATAAGTGAAAGCAGTAAGAAGTAGTTAATCTACCGGTTTCGACACACGCTTGTTATAAAACAATAATGTCAGGACTCTACATTGACCATAGTATTTAAGGGATGGCCTGAGAAGATAGAACGCCATGCGTGTTTCAATCGTACAAACTACTCTTTCTTATCCTTACTCAATGGTGCATAGGGCACTGTATTGGCACACCTAATATAGTGGATTATGATAATTTTTTACACGAAGGCAATATGATCAGTCTTACGCTTCAGCGCCAGTCCAAGTTATCGCATAATATGAAATATTTTTTGCTAAAAAAACACAAATAAATAAATATTTCATATTTATTTTATTTTATTCGGGATACAAACAGATGTACAGGTAAAACATAATATAATTAAAAACTAATAATTAACAATAACATGCCTGCCATCTAATTATATGTATCCGCAGGTAGCTTTAAACAGTTAAAAGAATCTACTTATAAGGTAAATAAATATTTGTCATCTTAAGTCTGTAAGTTTTTGAGTTCCTTTATATATGTATTTGTTATATGGGGTATTAAACATATCTAAGCTATTAAATTTATCATCAAACGCCTTACAAATTCGAGGAATCGTAGAATTATTTCTGTGATTTGTTTTAACTTTAGGTAGGTGAAAAAGTTTAGGCAGTCTAGTTGGTCTGGAAGGGACACGGAAAGAGAGTAGAATAATTAATTCTGGTGAGTTAAATTTGTTACTTACAATTTTATAAAGCAATCTCTGATCATTAATATTTCTTCTAAGTGCAAGGGATTCAAGGTTATAAAACTTTAATTAGTCTAAATAATTAGGGATACGCAGATGAAATTTATATTCAACTTGTTTAAAGAATTTTTTTGAACGTATACTGAATATTGACCCCCATCGGGAATCGAACTCGCGACCTCATGCATGGTAGCCCAACTAGGAAGTTATTTCTATGCACTTCCGATTAACTAATTACATAATATTTCATTTACCTAAGTGCAACAAGTAAATATTGTACAGTAAATATTTACTTTTTCTGGTGCTAGTCGAATTCCAGTAAAAACAATGCCTTCCTGTATTAAATAAGGCACATGTGGAATGTGTATGGAAAATAATAAGGAATTGTGAGGTGGAATGGCTGTAAGATTCTTCAGGTGAACAGACAATCTGATAGTGGGATAATGTCCTGAAGTGGAACCCTATACACGAATTAGAATGAAATTAATATTTTACTTTCAATATATTTTTTCATGTAAAAAAATATGTTGGTTTTACGCGGTCTGTTTTATTATTTTTAGTACGATTTGAGTGTTCAATTGGGTCATCATTTGAAAAAAATTATATATCACAACTCTTAGATTTGAAATTTATGTTAGAAGCACTCACTTTATAGTCAGGTATTCATTATAAACTATTTAAATGAAACACTTGGTTTTTAACTACTTTTTATTAATCAAACTCCTGACCGGTTTAAACGTAGTGTTTCATTTAAACAGTTTACTCTTAGATTGATTTGAAAATAGCACATAGGAGCATCAAATTGACCTTTTAATTCGTCATAAATAAATAAATATTTCTACTTGTAATTACTATATATTATTGCCAACAGTCACACTACAACAATATCAGGCCCCTAAGGGTAAGACGCACAGAAGACGCTTGACTTACGCCACGGAGGGAGGTTCCGAGTTTGATTACGGTTTACTGTGGATCACAATTTTTTTTCATGATTATTCCCGATTCTTTTTCTTTTGAGGTTGTAAAATCATTCAGACCTAGCTGTAGCGTTGCAGTATTTGAGTCTGAGGATCGTTGGATCGAATCTCTATCCCATCACGCTTGGCATTTTTAAAAATCGTATTTAAGAGCATACTACACCACGTGACTCGCGGCCTCTTTCCCATACAAATGTATTCCTCGATTATCTCCCTGGAATTTAACATTAGATCAATAATTTTTTCACATATTTTAGATATCGACCAGATGCGTGTTTGTATCTTCTTATTTTTTAAAGAATTTATTTTATCTCATTTAACATTTTTTTTTTAAATGAACGATGCAAACACGCATCTAGTCGATATTTTATTTATTTTATTTTATTTTATTCGGGATACAAACAGATGTACAGGTAAAACATAATATTATTAAAACTAATAATTAACAATAACATGCCTGCCATCCAATTATATGTATCCGCAGGTAGCTTTAAACAGTTAAAAGAATCTCCTTATAATGTAAATAAATATTTGTCATCTTAAGTCTGTAAGTTTTTAAGTTCCTTTATATATTTGTTATATGGGGTATTAAACATATCTAAGCTATTAAATTTATCATCAAACGCCTTACAAATTCGAGGAATCGTAGAATTATTTCTGTGATTTGTTTTATCTAAAATGTGTTTAAAAAACATGGCTGTAATGTTAAATTCCAGGGAGAGAATCAAAAAATACGTTTGTACGGGAAGCGGTCGCGAGTTACGTGGTGGAATACCTATGCTCTCAAGAAATAAAGTTTGTGAATAAACCAACCATAATTTTACAATGTACAACAGCAGATTTATTAAAAAAATTGACATTAAAAACGTTCAACAGAGTTTGATCATAGCGGCCAAGAATACAAATTTGAGTGTCGGTTCATTCATTTGTACGTCATATATTATGGTCGCGCGCTATACTGGCTACGCTGCATACTGGCTCTCATTTGCTTAGCTCGATGACAATACATATAATGTAGTATGTACCTACGTATAATAATGATTATTATTACGGGTCCCTTGAGACAACGAGGTCCGGCGGATGTTCGGCACACTCGTGTCGTATTTGTGCAGTCTGCTTCCGTGACGGCTAACAATATATATTATTACTGGAGGCTATTCACGTGGACCTCCGGAGTACAGCCGACACTGAAGCGGTATTTACGGGCGGATCGTTGTCTTAAGGTTTATTGTTCTGCCGATCTGATACGAAGATGATTTACTGGTATCTACACGAGACTGTCACAGCTTATTTTAAAGTAATCAGTGTTATTTTCTTAGCATTTTATCGAGGATGGGTAGTGAAAGAAGCTGCTTTTAGAGAAGACGCGTTTCATGATTATTGATTATGTTCTGAGTATGTCACAAATTCTTCAGCAGGTATTGCATTATTGATAGTTATGAGGGTCTAGCCCAATAAAAGCTGAATGAATATTTTTGAACTATGTATTTTTCATCATCAACATCACACCATATCCACTCCCTACGTGGAGCATGTGGATTCCACAAACTACCTCCAAGCCAAGCGATTGGCTGCCAGTTCTCACGCATCCTTCCAGGTCAGGTCTACGTCCCGTAGCTCTGACGCAAACTGCTCACAGATTGTCAACAGCGGACGTCCAGGACACCGAGAACATGATGTCTTGTAAAATAGGCAAGGCTCTCGGGAGGCATACGTAGTATATGGCCTAGACAGCCGAAACGCCAACACCGGATGACAGTAGATACCAAGGGTTGCTGCGTCCGTTGCCTCACTGCTGTGCTCCTTACAAAGTCAAACCACCGCACACCTAATACTCTTCTAAGACACCTAATCTCAAAACTCAGAAGGCTGCTATGTTGGACCCTGGTTAGGTGCCATGATTTGCAGCCATAGAGAACAAGTGTAATGCAGGCGTTATAAAAGCAGCATTTTGTTTTAACCGAGTAAACATCTGATCTCCAGACAGGTTTCATACTGTTGAATACGGCGCCCGCTACTCCAAGCCGCACTCCCAGTTCTCTCTAAAATCTGTCGTTTTCTGTCATATACTAATGTCCAAATACTGTGGACAAAAACTGGATTGGAGATGTTTAGATCTTTGCTGACAGAAGAAGAATTTTGGAAGGGAATACAGATATCTAGGCAATGACAGGACTTTTGACCTGTCACTACCTGGGTAAGTGGCTACTTGATGTATAATATTACAATATTGTTAGTAATAAATGGATTTAATTGGTGGTGGCCCAGTGGGTAGCGTCGCGGTCTCTGAGTCCAGAGATCGTCGGTTCGAACCCTCACTTCGACACGACTCGATTCCTATTTTCAAGCACAAGCCGCTTAGTTATTGAAAATAGTATTTGCAAATTGAAATATGTGCAAATATCACAAGATTGCATAGATTTCTTTTTTATAAAAAAAAAAGAAAAAGAAATTCTTTGTCTTTGTTATTGTAAACGGTCAATCTGTGAAAACCTGTAATTGGAGTTTTTTTTCAATCTACAATTATGTACACTTATTTGCTTTTGTTCTCTGTTGGTTTTCCAAATAAAATAAAATAAAACATTCCTCATGTCGTAGACCATCTTGTTTTCGGTCTTCCGACATTTCTTCGCCTCGTTATAATTCGCCATTCTCCACTCTATCAATTTTAATGCCCAACAATCATCGTCTCTTCGCATGACTAAACCAGTTAAACCATGGCTTATTTACTTCCTCAAGAACCTCCACAAATGTAAACAACAAAATAATATTTTCTTAGTTCTTCATATTCCATAAGGTTTGACCTATTTCTCTTTATAAACTTTTCTGTATTGTTGGTTCTAGCGGATAATTTCAGAACAAGAGAAGCACTTGTGGTCAAGTTAGTTCGCATATTGAAATCGCGTCGTTTACTTTGGACGCTGTTGATCATAGCGAATCCTTTGTTTTTCTTAGTATTTCTAAATATTAGTTTAACCGATCATCATTATTGGCCTCACAATTAGTTCATACAGTGCCTACTATTTTGAAATAGCATTTTTAGTTTTAAAATCTTGCATTTACGCATTTACGATTTTTTAAACAAAAAACTTAAAACTATACCTTTGTTTGTGGTTGTTCCCCTCTGTTATTGGGCCATCTGGCCTATTGAGGTGGTTAAATAATTAAATAAATAAATACCTATGTATTGGTTCTAATTACTTAATAAGACACTTTTAAACATTGGCGTTATTGTGAAAATCCTACAATGATTACGTCATCACCGGTTTTTTATTAATACATCCTATTTTTGTTTCAGTCAATTTTATTTTATGATGTTGTCCATCCCGAAGTGTAATGGTTAGCGTGCTGGGCTACCTAGATGGGGCCAATACGGAATGTTTATTTCAACACGGTTATTCTCATAAAATATTCCATGTGATACTATGGACAGGCGCTGAAACGTAGGACTAAATTACAAAAATAAAGTAATTTGCCAATAATTACTTAACTTCAATCAACTATAAATACTTAACTCGAATATCCATATTCCTGAATTTGGAAAAAAAACAAAAAAATTCTACCTCATCTCTGTAGGGATATAAAATGAAATAGGACAAAATTGTCAAGATGCACAGCACTTGATGTTTGGTGTGCCAATGAAGTCCCTAATGCACCATTTGGAGGGGATAAATAGTAGTAAAATTTTTGCTTGATTATACATATAGTTTACTTTTGATTTATATAAAAAAAAACGCAAATGACTAATTAACTAACTAACCATCACGCCATATTTCTGTAGGGGTAGGCAGAGTGGATGGAACGCCATACCACTCTGTCCTGACACGCTTCCTTCGCTTCCTCTACATTCATACATCCTTTTTATTTATATACTGCAACTTGGTGTGCGAGGATGTTGATCTCTTCAACTTCAGCATTGGATCAGTCAAGTCATTTTGTAATAAACTCTAGCATTGTATTGTTGTGTATTCCTTTTGTTGTATATTTAACATTTTTATGTATTGCAAATTGTTTTGTATTCTCTTTTTTATGAAAAAGCCTGTATAGGCGTGTATAATGAATAAATAAATAATGAATAAATAAATGAAATAAACTTTTTTTCTCATGCTTTGTTCTCTGAAAAATTAAAAAAAAAAAAAAAAAAAAAAAAATTTTTCGTCGTTCTTTCATAATTTATTCGTTCCTCAGAAAGTAATTCATATCTCATATATAGTCCAATGTTCCTGAGGAATACACTAGTGTCAATGTTTTCCCTGGCAGTGTGTTTGACGTTTGCTGGTGTGTTTGCCGTTTGCCCGTTGCCATGTTTGCCGTTCGCGTTTGCGGTTGTATAAGTCAGTATAATGGTGCAGCAGGTCAAGCACGTGCCTCCATTTCCGCGACCCGCATGGTGTGACTGCGAACTTATCATATTATTGTCTGCTATGTTATCAAAATACAGGCAGACTAGAATATTTCTTTCATCTCGTAACTCGAAAAACACGTGTAATAATATCTGTATATCAGTTTTTGATAAATTAGTTTATCAATAAAATTATCATAAAAAAATTAATTGCATTATTTTATTGGTTTACCAATGCAGTGGGTATACACATTGGGTGCGGAATAAGAGAAGGTAGTAGTAATTTTTAACTCACCTGTCGGCGTCGCTAAATCCCATATAATTATCGTATGGCTAACGGGCTAAAATCTTGTTTCATGTAAGAAATTTGACAGTCAGTGGATAGCCAAAACTCGATTCCAACGCTTAAAATTTCTGGAAACGAAGGATTATCTAGGCGTTAACAGGGCTTTATTTCCTGTCAGTGGCTGGGTTAAGTGGCCCACTGATGAATACCAACATTTTCATTTCCACCAAGCATGCTGATAACCATATATCGACAAATTTTTAAACAGTTGTATTGAACTCGCGTTTATGTGATATCACATTACAAGTGAATTTCTCACTGGTGACATCTGTTTGAGAAGATTGTTAAGCATTTTTTGGCAATCAATCTTAAAGAAGGTAAGGTAAGGGTAAGGCTCATCCGAACATTAATAACTTACTAGAAAGTCGCCTGAAGATGCCTCTCAATTTTTATTTTGCTTTTATATTTTAATCAGTAAATTTTTTTATTGTGTACAAATACTTGTAGGACAAGTCACCGGATTATACCACCTGCTGGGCTAATATCAGGTTATTATTGATATCCCTAACAGAGACAGAGAAACTCTGGATATGAATGTGGATTTATTTCAGGCGTTTATAATATCTGATATTACCCCTTCATGGGTAAAATTCCAGTAACTTGTCTACAAGTATTTGTAAATATTCAAAATAAATTGTTAAAATTTTTATACAGGAAAATTGTTTTTATTACAAAACGTTGATAAGGCCGCTAGATTTGACCAAAGAGAATAGAACACTTGAAAATTGTTCACACCTAGTTTTCTTGATTGATTCGGCGAAACCAGGTTTTTTTTAACCCGATGCAGGATTGAAAAAAAAAAGTTATGAAATAAATTGTAGCATTTAGAATTCATTATTATTTTAAGACCTATTGCCTTATCTTATACACCTTAGAGTAATATAACGCGCAGGCTATAGAGGGGCCTTAACGGTCAAAAAACATTCTATGATTGTCAAACACGAAGTTGGCTATAGTTTGCAGCAAAACAAATGCCAATGTATTTTTACAAATGCCTAATGCGGCCTTGGCATATCGACAGTAATCAACTGTTACTATCAACAGTAAACATACTTTAATTTACAAATTGATCACCTAAAATTAAGGAAAACTTGGTAAATAATGTAAAAATGTTGATAAAAGGAAAGTTTTTATACAAATAATACCCATGTTAGGACAAAATATGCCAAAATCAATGTAAATCAAAAATAATTATTTATCGAAATCAATTACCTGTGAAATGTGACTCCTTTACACTTTGACACTCTTACTGCTACAACCAAGCCAACAATTCACAATTAACCATTGCCGTTTTTGAAATGATTAAAATCAGAAGTATCCACGTTATTTTACTAGCAAAGCGACGAAAGTGACAGTTACGCGTCTGTTGTCAAACAAATAATAATGGCCGCCAGCAGAGTGAAGTTGTCGCTAACCAAAAATTTGCAACGCTCCCGCTTATGGGAAAGGGGAGAAGGGCCCTCTCTATTAGCCAGCGCGCGTCATTACTCTTTAGGCCGTTCATTGCTTTTTAATATATGAAAATGTTTAATTACTGATGAAAAACGCGAGTAATGCAGTTACTGCTGAGAAAGCATTATTAATTTAGTCATGTTGCATTGTAATTTTTTTACATTTAAAAAAAAAATCTGTAGGTGATTTGGTTTAAATCACACTGTAGTTTATGATATACGCCGTAGTATTCAGGTGGCCCTGTAAACACAGCACTAGGGATTATTCACCTGTCCCTGTGATATGGAACGTCACTGACGGGTTTTTGCATTCACCCATATAACTCATGACTATAACACACATTTATGTTCGTCTATGTAAGTTATAGTCACCGATAAACATATAGATGGCTGATTTCTAGACATATCAAAATGTAAATTTAAGGAGAACATTTTCAACTAAAGGCTTTTAGAACTTTTGAGTATTAAGTAGGTACTAATATTATTTATTCAATCTCCTGGCAGCCTCCAAGACGCATTTCTAACTCGCGTCTGTCTCCGGCTACTTCCTTCAGTTCCAATGCCCAAGGATGCTGTGTTTTTATTCCACACAATCCAACCATCTTTATTTTAGTCCTCTCGGTACCTCTCGACCCATTGGTTTATGCATCAAGCCTCTTAGGTGTGCGGATGTCCTTATTGACGACAGGCCTATGTACCAGCGAAGTCTTCCCATCTTTATATGCGGTCTGTGGTGAGAATGCTTCGAACGAAGTAGGTCATACAACATTTATATCTTAAATAAATGAATGCTTGTTTAATGAAATCACATGCAAATTACGATTAAGGGAGATTTAATTTTTTTTATTTTTAGTTGTCTCCTATAAGCCATCGCTTTGAACGTGGATATGAGTAGGTACCTACCTACCTATCCCCCTTATTGCAGCTATTCCACTTACGTGTTATACAATTTTCTAATTTTTAGTACTTTTTAAATTAAATATTTCATGACATTTACTTTGCTAATTTAAGGTGGCGACTAAATTTATAAACTATCTTTTGATATATGTATTTTTCTAAAAAAAAAATTCCATCGATAAACATACACTATTTTTTGGGTATCACGGTCGGTCCGTAGCATTGAAAATATTTTTTAAATAACGAAATTTGTCGATGTTTTATGAATCGAAATAAGATGCTACCTTTTATTATTATTTAAATAATTGTTATCATGTATTATAATACAAAACCATTAAATAAATTATCAAGATACACTGTACTTGGTGTACCAATGCAGTAAATAGTAGTAGTAGTAAATCAATTGTTTTCTCAATACAGATTTTGAAAAAAGTTTCTGGAACAGTCAAATTTATTCTCAATGAATCCATATAAAACAATTTTTAACAAAGCCCGGTGTATTATAGCATAAACATATCTATTTTAGAAAGTGTTGCAAATATTTGCATAATCTTGGCATTCACTAAACTGATAAAACGATTATCTCCTACAATAAATATTTATCTGTACGTTTAGCAAAATAATGCTGGCACCCTTAGATTGTAGTTTACTTATTTTGTACAATAGATATTGGATATAATATTCACATTGTTCAAACGTAATATTTTTAATACTTACATACATATTTGTTTAAGTACAAAACAAATCCACTTTAATGATTTTTATATCTAGCAGAGCTTTGCAAGGTCTGACGCCTTGCAGGTTACCCGCTTATACAGCGCGAGTTTAATATATTATATAATATTATCTTTGCAACCCACAACGAAACACAATTCAATAGGTATACATACATAATGGATTATTTGAAAAATCACCTAAGTTTTACTTTACGAATACCATGCTTTTAGCTTGTTTGGCATTCCCAAAGACCCTAGGCTGGGCTGGACTAAAAATCACATGCGACACTGTGGAATGGTGAATGATTTTGCACCAAAGATTACTCGCCATTCTAAAGTGTCGCATACGACTTTCAGTCTAGCAAAGGGTCAGCCATAAATATTGGGTATACCATGCATACTACGATAATGCACTTACACATTACTACTACTACTTTCCTTTATCCGTACCTAATAGTGATTTCATATTGCACCCAATCCTCTAAAACATAAAAAATTTTACATGTGTATTATTCGCATTAGCCAAGCTGCCGGGATGAAATAAATATTACGGGACAAGTCTGGAGTCCCTGGACCAGTCTGGAGTGTTAGGACCAGTTCACAGGACGAGGAACAAGGGCAGGACGGGACAAACAGGTTTGTCCTGGCCGGGGAAGGTTTGTCTTCTGCAAACCGGAACCCTAGCCATAGTACAGTACGCCGAGTCGACGCAGTGTTCCTGTCGCAGGCTCCATCACTGACAGACAGCAGAATTATCGCCGGACGTCAATAAATACGTAATTAAATCTGAAGGAAATGCACCGGAGTTAATGAATGTTTTTGTCAATAGTTAGCTTGGAGTAGTTTATGGAATCCATATGCTCCACACAGGAAGCGGGTATAGAATAATGATAACGATAACTACGTGCAAATTCAAGTGTGAAGGTACATATTATATCGAATTCTGTTTTTTACAACTTTCTAGATTGTCCATCAAATTGATGATCAAATTCAGAAAATAACTTACGAGTACCTGCTTTATTTACTAATTTTATTCATTTACTTATTTAAATCTTCATGCACAATTACATAGCATAGGTGTACAAGGGCGGGCTTATTGTTATTATTAAATTTATGATTGCTATACCAGCTCCCTGTGTCAATAATTTGTAATATTTATTACGAAATCAAAATGTAGTTTAATGTATTTAAACCATAAAGGATAGTAAATTGGTTTTTAACTAAACTGTTTTAATTTTAATATCCGTAGACACGCAACTATTTTTAACTATTGTACATAAGAGTATAATAATATTTACGATCTTGTTTACAAGTTCTTTTTATGCTGAATTCAACACTAGGCGTGAATAATCTAAAATACCTAGTTACTTTAGTAGCTTCTTTCTATGGTGAATGTGATGTATATTACGGGTTACGGGATTTATCATCACGTTCTATCATAAATCGCAATCAACCGTTCATACAGAGAAATTTAGTTCGTCATGTTCAAGGATTTTTGAAAAAAAATAAAAATTACACAGAAAACGAAGAGTTATGTACGAGGTCGGTAGGTACTAGAATTTCAAATACAAATTAATTATGACTGAGTAATGCTTTTTAATATAATTTCTGTCATAGGTATATGAATTGTTAAACACCGGATATGATAGAGCGTGGTCTTGTTAGAAGAAAAAATAAAAGAAAATGAAAAATATGTAATTTTATTGTTTTGCTTTACGTAGGTACGACATGCTATATGTTTAAATGAAAAATTTAAAATAAATATAAATTGGGAAAATAAACAAAGTTGATAATTTAGAGCCTTGTCAAACACGCAACTTTAACAAGAGGCTTTTTTTAGGTAGGTAATTTATTTACTTACATATATATATTTTTTAATTATGCACGTAAATACGGGTCATATTAGTTCTTTGTTAAAATCTTACAAATAATATTTAACATTATATACGAGAGAAGGTAAAATGTTAGTAAATAGAACTTGATAATACAGGTAACTTTTTTGTTAATTGACTGATTTTACTTCTTCTTCTTTCACTACGTTCGCTCCTATGTGGAGCATGTGGACATCACTAGATCCCTCCAGGAGACCCTGTTGCCAGCCAGCTCTCTCGCCTCCTCCCACGGCAGGCCTGCATTCATCAGCTCCGCCGAGTACATCCGTAAGATGATCATCGACGGATTACCACCAATTTATATATGTTATAGAGCATAACATAAATAACAATATCCCATTAAAACGTGCACTTCCTAAAAATTGACATAGAACCATTTTTAACTCTCATATGTAGTTTTAACCCTTAACTGGAAAATTGAGTGCAATTAATTAATTAAGAATATGTATTGAATGTACAGCGCCCTTGAGGTGATTTCTCACAAAAATGGCGCTTTATATTTATAATTATTATTATTAACTACTTTCGTCAAAAAATATTACATCTCCACTATGTATAGGTTATTTTGGACCATAATTTTCCACAATGTAAAATAAGGTTGTAAGTATAAAAAAAAACTAATTTATTTGAAAAATGGTTTAATTGCATAAATCAGGAGTCTAGTATCAAATCCTGACCAAGTCCACTTTTAATCATTTCGAGAAAAATGACAATTTCTGTCGCTGACATCTGAGACAAGTAATGCTTTTATTTACCACTGGGTTAACTTTAATAGAGTAAAATAACAACGGAAAAACATACATCCTCTGTAATTTTGCAGTATTTAACCAGAAAATCATGATTTAAATTTGGACTTGACCTATTTTGCCACTAAAACGTGGATTTGACTTGTTTTGAAAATTAGTACGTTGGACTTGACTTATTTTGCTACTGAATAAAGTGGACTTGCCTTGTTTTGTCAAAAATTCACAACGACACGACCTCGCGGCACTGTGGATTATAATGAAGGATCAAAGATGGCGGCGAAAAATATGGTGTTCCTATTGGTTGAAATGGACTTGCCATTTTTTGACACCAAGGTACCCTGGACCTGGCTTTTATTGAAACTAAGTAGCATATTCTGTTGTATATTTTACTAAGGAAATAAGCGGACTTGGTGTGTTTTGATAAGAAAACATAAGTTGTAAATGACCCAATGAATATTATGACATCTTAACCTCTAAAATTGTTAAAATGGACTTGGATAGGATTTGATACTAGACTCCTGAATAATGAACACTCACATCATTTCAAAAACATTAAAAAAAATTACTAGTTACAATTTTAACGTTGATACAGTTGAATTATAGTTTTGTATGGACCATTTTGACTCATGCATAGTAGTTTAGGGTTAAAATGCCTTACTGGAAAAATTAGCAATGATGACTAAAATATTAAATTTATTATGTATTTATATCTTTTTACAAAAATTACATTCATGAGTTTGCTAAGCGTTACGAATTTACGAAGAAAATTGATAAGTGCACTTGTGTGGATAATTTAAACCTTGACTACCTTTTTGTCGGACCCTCAGAATAAAATTGGAACAACTCGAAAAAAACTTTTTTTTGCGAACCGTTTAGTCTTGGTTGCAGTGTATGAAATCAGAAGGTATAAAGCAATTTATTTTTGGAATTGCTCCGTATTATGCCATATGTAATACAATAAAATAATATTATTTATGGTTGTAACCAATTACAACAGCAAAATGATCATCAAGCTACTGTTTTTGTTTAAATGTAATTTCATCAGGAAACTGAAAAAATAAAAAAATTAAAAAAATTAAAAAAACCAAAAAAAACACTTGGATTTATACTACTTTTTTTCACAAATCAAATATTTTTCTGTTTTAGCATCTTTGAAAAAAGTTCTTATCGACTTCCACTGAATGCAGTGCCCTATGCACCATTGATGCGGATAAGGGATAATAGGTTAGGTAGGTATTTCAGAATGTGCTCTTAGTCACAATTTTTCTTCTTTCTGCATCTTATTATTTTTTAATCTTCATCGTCACGACATAATTTCAGAATACTACAAAAATATATGAAATTTATGTTGAAAGCACTCACTTTGTAGTTATTCATTATAAACTATTTAAATGAAAACACTTTGTTTTTTAACTACTTTTTATTTTTATTTTATTATTAAAACTCCCGAGACGGTTTCGAAACAACACGTGTCTCTTTGTCAAGGGTACAAGAATGAATGAAATTGGATAATGAAGTAAGTTGTGTCAGTGCATATGTTCAATGGTCAGTTTATGACTTTTTTTTATTTTTATGGATTAGGTATCTTTAAGTTAAGAAGGGGGCTGTAGGAAATATTATTTATTTGATTATTTATTAAGTTGCGATTATTATTTAAAGACTTTTTTATTTCGAAAATTTCTAAACAAAGAGACACGTGTTGTTTCGAAACCGGTCGGGAGTTTTAATAATAAAAAAAAAAAAAAAAGTAGTTAAAAACAAAGTGTTTTCATTTAAATAGTTTACAAAAATATATATTTAAAACGTCAATTTCAGACTTGTTCCACTATTGTGATGGTAAGCCTTGACTGCCTTCATATTACGGAGTCTTGATCGATAGTGCATAACGTCCCCTTATATTGTGTGCTTACATGTCCGTTCCGTAGTTACTAGTTATAAGTTTGTTCGGTCGTCTGTCATTTCCAACTGGACTTGTCATTACCATCGTCCAGGAAGTTATTACCTTTATTTCATAGAAATTGCTATTATTTAATGTAAAAAGACTACTTTGACAGTTCGCAAGAATGCCCCACTACCAGTTGTTTGACTGAAGCGAATGAGTTATGTCTACAAATGATTGCCCACGTATTTTGCGTTGGAAAGACACGCGACAAAAGAAGAAATAACTCGTGAACTTGACGTTATTTTATTTCATGTATTTTAACATTATTTAAAATACCAACAGAAAATAATAACACATATAAGAATAAATTGATGTGGAAAAGTTCCAGTTTAAAAGTTCCAGTTCCAGTTTCCGTCTTGTAGTAACTTTTAACAACACTAGTAGTACTTTTCAACAACATAACTTAGTTAGCCTGGGTGTTTGTGACATTGTTCCCCTCTATTATTGGGCCCCTTGGCCTGTTGAGGTAGTTAAATAAAAAATAAAAAAAAACACTGATCATCCGACCTTTATGTAATAAAATTATTTTCAGTTTTTGTCTACAAGTATTTGGACACACTCAAAATGTTGTTTATAAAAATTAGCTGGTAAAAGTTATAAGCATAACAATTTGAAGAGTCATCTTCAGGCGTTTCCTAGTAGGTGATATAATTCGGTAAGAATCTGACTTACAATCATAAAGGTTTCTGCTAAATAAATTTTCTCAATGGATGACAGAGAGTGTTCACATGTGAAGCGTCGCGCCATTTTACTGTATATTGGCAGATATGGATATCAAATACTAGGTGAAATGGGGAATGTTGTAATACATCAAGTGGCCACTTATCCAGCCAATGACAGGTAATAAGCCCTGTAAACGCTTAGATATCCACATTCCCTTCCAAATTTCTCGTCTCTGTTGAAATGTCGAATTGTAAGATACAATGCACTTGGTATACCAATGCAGTGCTCTATGCACCATTAGGTCCGGATAATGAAAAGTAGTGGCAGTAGTAGTAACTTTTAACAACAGAAAAAACCAAGAATGCAGATGACTACGTCAAGAAAAATGACGATAACTTGATGGTGTTTTCAATTTGCGAAGCTTTTTTACATTAGTATTCGTTAGGATGGATAAATACTATTTCCACTTATCCACACCAAGTGATGCATATACAGTGTATTGGTATACCAAGCGCTGTGAATCTTGATAATTTGTTACATGAAGATAAGATAATTAGTCTTGCGCTTCAATGCCAGTCCAAGGAATCAAATATAAAAGATTTTATGCGAAAATCTGTATTAAAATCGATATTTTTACATTGACCCCGTCGGGAATCGAACCCGCGACCTCATGCATGGTAGCCCATCGCGCTAGCCACTACACCTCGAGGCGGACAATATTCAGGAATACTAGATAGTATACAATTATACAGGTAATTTCAAACGACATTACAATAGTCAAAAGTGATTTTTCTAAACTCTGTATATTTTTGTGTTCTCGTATTTTAACGCCTCCTACGTATAATATCGTAACCCACAAATAGTCGATTTTGAGTTTTTGTTGGATTTCGTCATTATGCCAACAATAAGGGCTTTTTTGGGGCGTATTTTGTCGTATCTACAACCAATGCATATGAACGAAAATATTTTCAAATGCTCCTCCTGTAAAATCGCATTTTGTGGGTTACGATATTATACGTAGGAGGCGTCGATTTAATTTAAGCCTTCATAATTTATTTATTTATTTGTTTTTCTACATTCTTGTTTAATTTTTTTATAAAATGATAATGTTCCCTTACTGGGATATTCCGTGCCGAGGGAAACATTTTACATTTTAATAATTAATAAATCTTACATTACTAAAGCCTTTAAATATTCACACTTTCGTACTTCCATGCTTGGAAACAGCATTTTCATTTCTGTTGAGACATTAATACGTGTATTATTATGCCTGTTTTTAACAGTCAATAAAGCGGTAAAAAGTATTCAAGAGGAAATAAAAAGTTAAAAGCACAATAAGCGGTTTAGCAGATAATAAAGAGGAACTTCGTATAAATCGTGCCACAATGTCTGATCAGATTTAGAGAACCATAGACCTTGAATCTTCCAATTACCAAACCACTTGACCCCTTAAATCAGGATCTTTCTCTACCAGAAATACAGCTTGATCTTGGAAGTGTAATTTCCGATGGTTCTGTGATCCTACCCTTATCAAAAACCTTGAATGGTTCGAATTACTGCAGTCTCGTGGATTATGGATCGCAGATCTCAGTTGAAGAAAGTGACCAGGGAATAGGGACAGAACATGAAGAAAGTAATTGTATACGGTTTTGTAAGATGATCCTTGGTAATATCTGCACTAGCTGCGCAGTCGTGCAGCAAGAATCCACGGCCACTGGAACCAGTTTTTACTGAAAAAGTTACTCGGCAAAAGGGCACTTAGTAAAAATACCATACAATTAGTTAACATTAGTCACTAACCTCAATACGACCCTTTAGCATTTCCTGCTGGAGTTCATATTTTCATTGCACAGTTATTGTGTGAAAATGCAGAGATAACGACTTGGAAGGAATTGACTGCATCAAAGGAAAGATAGTTTTATTCGGAGCACAAAAGACCAATAAAACAGCTTTTAAGTCTAAGAAATCATTTGTATTTTGCTGATCTTTAAAAGACATTTCCAGTAATGATCAGACGAATTCCATTGACTAACGTAATTATTAACGAATTACGTTACTTACATGTGGAGCGAATGAGTGATGAAAGAACGGCTAAAAGAAGTTTAAATGCTAGTGTGCCTGGATGTAGAAGCCACGGAAGGCCGAGAAAGACATGGCATGACCAAGTACGAGAAGTACTTGAAAGTGGACATGTGAAAAGTCGGGAATAATCGGTGTATGAAGATATGTAGAGGAAGCAAAGGAAGTCTGGCAGGACAGAGTGGTATGGCGTTCTATCCTCTCTGCCTACCCCTGCGGGGAAATAGCGTGATGGTTAGTAAGTTAGTTTGTTACGTTACTTAGTTCTTAGTTTTATCATTCTATTGAATATTTTTCTGCCTTTACCGTGCGTTGATATTTTTACTTCGACTATCAAAATGTATTCGTGGAAAAACAAGCTTGTAGCCTCATAGTGGTTTAATATTCTTAAAGCTTAAGATACCTAGTAATTTGGCTAACATAAAATTTTCCTATCGTTGAGTACATATTTTTGTCCAAGAATCTTTGCGTTTGTGTGTCTGCAAGTTGTTTCTACTGGCTGCGTTTTGAAAATAAATCATTTTTTTACATTTTTACCGAACCTGCCCGAGTTTGGTTTCAAATTGAGGTAGCCTCAAGCAGGTGGCCCGTGGGACTTTAGTTTTGCCAAAAATGCACACGGAGTTGCATACGTATTGCATTAATTTCCTTAACGACCCTTTAATTATACACCAGTGCCTACTTTCGATACGAAATTACCCGAATTGTGCCAATTACTTCCAACAGATTGGAAATTGAGAACTTCCAGATTTTTTTACACGATAAACGAAATCAAGGGTTACTACTGTGTATAATATTGCATACATTGCATATCTCAGTATTTTTTATTGTAAAAATGTTATTTTGTAAAAAAAATCATGTACCTACATAAAAGTCTGTTTATACGAAGTTATTAGTAGTCATCGATCGCCAACTATTTATTAATTATTTTTTTTCAGAGTTCATCTAATCTTTCAAAGTTTACAAACGTCTAGATTAATTCGTGATTAATTTAACGTGTTTTTGTAATAAAAATTAGCGACCAAAGATTGCTTATTACGTCATATCGGTGAAAAAAAAGTCTAAACCTCTAGGTGTATTTAATATTTATGTACATACATACCTTCATATTTATACTTTCCTAAGCTTTAAGCTGCCTTTAATCTTCGATCGAAAATTCACAAAGTAAGCATGGACGTATCTACTTTTCTTCGAATTTCTCGTTCATAAACATTAAAACTAACAAATATTTTAATATTTATTGGCTAATTTCTGATACAAAAAATCCACTCAAATGTCAATTATCTACTGCAGCGCATTATAATAACCCTTCCCAGTTGCAACAGTTCCTCGCCATTTGCAATTTGCATCTGCGTTAGCAATTTCCCGCCTAAAGTGACCTTGCCAATAATAATTGTTCGCCGTGAACTTGGCCCAGAGTCCCCGCAATCTGCGCCGCTATTGGTCGGCCGCGGCGGCAATTGCGTGCGCATGCGCATTGTTCGCTTATCAACATTATAAACGGGGACAGTCGACTGATTAAGATAAGAAAATCGTTTATCTTTCCAAAATTGCTTCTCCAGGCTAAAGGTCTCAAGAATTTTAGAATAAATTGAGTATAATCACGATTCGTTTTAGCACCTGGCCGCGACACTGTCTCAAACAGGTGAAAATTATTTATGTTTTCAAAACGTATAATACAAATCAAACCAGTTTTGTCACACATTTTAGGATCGTAAAATGTAACAGTAGAGGTACCTTAGTAGGTATTCCTTACTTACAGAAAATAAATACAGAAAAATAGCTTATCTTCTTCTTTTTTTAAATGGGATTACGCCAAAGGTAGCTCTTTTAATTATCGTATATCTTGGCAGGCTGACATCCAGTTAACGATTCATTATTTTTTGAACTGTCTAATCTGTCCCATTGCGTCATATGGAAGTGAAAGTAGGGTCCGATGCCTTGCTAGTTACCCACTTGCACAGCGCGGAAGTTAACTGTGCAACTGTGGAATATATGGGTGGAAATTTATGCCTGATCGGAAAAAGATTTTTCAATTATTGAAATGGAAATTGTAAAAAAAATAATAAATAAATACATTCCTGACAGTTAACGCAACAATCTATGGATCCTAATTTTGAAAAACACAATGAGAACATAACATAACAAGGTCTACGTTACATGCCATTTTTATTATATCACCCAAATTTGTACGTAGTACCAAAGTATATAAATTTTATAACATTATTTGTTAGATTTATGTTGATATGTATTGGTAGGTTTATGTATATTTAAATCATTATATGAATTATTATACTATATCATGTATTAAAAAAAACAAATTCGATGAACTCGATTGCAATATATGAATTCACATTATATGATTTTCGTTTAATACATAAGAGCAATAATGTGTAATGAAGTGGAATTCAAGTACCTAATGGAGTATAAATCATAAACTAAGTTTTTTATTTGATAATTATGTACATTTATTGAGAATAGCAGACTAGTAGCGGGAGTTTACAATAAATGGCCATTAATATAAACCACATCATGCGCACGTTAATACTGTACACTAATGGATGAATGAACTATAATTTCATACAATTTTCTCAAACGAAATCATTAAATTTTAACAAAAAATATCGATTTTTCAATTACGTATTGAAACTTCTTACATTTCTTATCTGCAATCAGCAATTTGAATATATTATTTGAAATAATTAATGAAGTCGTATGTATAATAAAATTAATCAATTCACTAGCAATTACTGTTGATTATATATACATTGAATTTTATATTTTATTTTTATTAATTTTTTGTGAATGCGAATTTTACATAACGTGTTTCAAGGAGATACCACAGTAAAAATATAAATAAATACTGAATACTATAAGAAAAATTATGAAATCACCTCTTGAATACTTGCCTTAACATTATATCTTTTATTTTTAAATGATTTATGATAGATATTTCATATACTTTACAGTAAAAATAATATTATCGAGTAGAAAAAGCAATATTTGCGTTCCCATATTCATTTTATTTTATTTATTTATATTTTAATGTTATGCAGACAGAACAAAAAACTGAGAATAATATTGAATGAGAAAAAAGTAAAGATTTGTGAATCCAAAACTTAAGATTAAAAGTCCAAAAATAAAAATTCTTAAGTAATTTTAATCGATGTTTGATCAAGTTGTTATGAAAAACTAAAATTTGCGACAGATTGTATTATCTTTATAGATGATCGCGCTAACAGTAAATTTTATATAAAAAGTTATAGGCTTTTACGTATTAAATTGATTTGCCTGTGCAAAAAAATTAAATACTGATAAATTTTAAAGTTTTTCTTAATACTTGTATTAAAAATTAGATTGATCCAACGCTAAAGTAATTGATTATTCGTCTCGAATTCATGATTTTAACCTGGGGAACCAAAAGTCTACCACTCAACATTAAACTTCAGATAATACTCAAGATGTACAGAATACAAATTGAATCGATAATTTAAATTAAATAAGTACACACTCCACTATGGTCCAAATGGCGTGATAAAAATATTTCCCGTTGAACGAAAGCTGTAAGAAGAGCAATAATCAATTTCCCACGATTCTCGCACTTAGTGATTATTCACAATGGCAGTCAATTAATTAATGCAGATTTTAACAACAGGTATTTTTGTTGAGTAGGAGTGTATCGAAAATATAAGAGAGTCGTAATTACCTACCCAACGCATGTCCGATATGAACTTACTTTTGAAACATCTGTAAAGCAAGATTAATTCCATTTACCGTTTGCCTGAACTTTTATTCAATCGTACTTATCTGACCAAAAATAGGTAATTAAGAAGGCTTACTCATTCTGAGACCTTAAATACGTAATTGTTGGGTAATTTGAGAGAATATTAATAATATAATTTAGGGATTAGGTCCCGCAATTGATTTTCGCCATCACGGAAGCGTGCGTGTGCCTGTTATGATAGAAGGCAGTTGATAGAACTACTCTTAGTGAAGGCGTCGGTCGGCGTCGTTTCTCGACGGGACGTTGATATAACTAACTAACTATCAGGTCGTTTCCCCAAAGGATGGATAAGGCTCTTAGGAGGCATAAGATAAAATATTAAGTCACATAATTCAATATTTTATATATTACGCCCAAATTACGCCACGTGTACGATACACTCATATAAAGTCTATCTACCAATATCTAATACAAATAAAATGTTTCGAAACTAACTTTATAATTCATGTTAAATAAAAAGTATGGATACCAATATTATAACAAAGTTTTACTGTTTGTTTCTTTATTATCGTTGTAACTAATTTATTTTAAATTTGACAGTTGATATTTGTAAGGTCACTTTTTGCAAAACCCAGTTGGAATTAATTTATTTTCCATTATATTATTTCATGGCTGTCATAGGGAACATAGGTAGGTAATACATATAAGTATATATATATATTGAACATATCATGAGTGTATAATAAGAGTTATTTATAATATAGGTATAAACCATTGCTAAGCAATTTATAAGTACCTATCTTGTATACATAATACGTTCTAACAACGTTGTCAACGTATTGTCACGTAGCCATAGGCGTAGGAAAAGATATATATTTATTAAATTTAAGCTCTAAAAACTTCCTAAATCTATAAAGGCATTTTTTTCTTGATGCCCTTAAAGTTTTGTTAATTAAAGATACATTTTTTTTATACATCATCATCATCACAACATTCCATATCCGCTCCCTATGTGGAGTATGTGGATTCCACAAACTGCCTACGAACCAACGGGTTGTCAACAGTGTTTGTCAAGACCTGATGCTTTGTAAAGCAAAATTAGACAAGCATGGTTGAGGCTCTCGGGAGGCATACGTGGTATATGGCCCAGACAGCCGAATCGCCTTCGCCGGATGACAGTTCATACCAAGGGTTGCTGCGTCCGTTGCCTCACCTCTGTGATCCTTATAAAGTCAAACCACCGCAAACCTAATGTTCTTCTGAGACACCTATTCTCAAAACTAAGCAGTCTGCTATGTTGGGCCCTGGTTAGGTTCCATGATTCGGTATGTTCTTACTTAAAAATTCTAATCTATTCATTCTTCAACAGGATTCTCTTAGACTTTCCATTAGTAGTTATTTAACTAAAAAAAAATATTATTCCTACGTCCTTGGCTTTGTCGGCAAACTTCTATAGAATTAAATATGTACCTACTGCAATTTAAACGGAACAAAAAAGTTGTACCTACTACTATTGACAACCAAGAATTAATACAAACTAAAATAAACAAATATAATTCCTATATTGGTCATGTTATGAGCCTTTGGATTAAACATAATACAAATATATTTATTTTGTATAAGTCTCTTGCAGAATTACAGTTTAAGATTGTCATATAGATTAAATAAATCAGGATTCTGTTGTCTAAAAATATCGTAAAAAGTTTTGTAAATTTTGGTACCAAATACCAACACCAGTGTATGGAAGCGAAGCATGCAGTTGGAAAAAAAGGATGAAAGTAGATGTTGTTGAAATGTGATCTCTCAGGCAAATTTGTGGTGAAACTATGTATGATAGGTGCACTAATATCGAAATTAGAGCAGAATGCAAGGCATTATCGACAAAATTTAAGAAAGGTCTTTTACGATGGTTCGGTCATGTGGAGCGAATGAATGATGAAAGAACGGCATAAAGGACTTCCGATGCGAGCGTGTCTGGTTGTAGAAGTCGAGGAAGCCCGAGAAAGACTTGGCATGATTAAGTGCAACAAATACTTGAAAGTGGTCATGTAAAAGGTCGGAATAATCGGCATGCGTGCATAAGAAGATGTATGAATGTGAAGAAGGAAGGGAAGTGTGCCAGGACAGAGTGGTGTGGCGGTCTATCATCTGTACCTACCCGTTCGGGAAAATGGCGTGATGGTTAGTAAGAATGAAAAAAAAGTAAGTGTTGAAAAAAAAGAATACAAATATCATAATCATCATCATCATTCCACGTTCAGTACTTACTTAGTGTTTTGTCCTACTCGTAGTGAATTAGTCAGCGCTTTGGGCTTCCATGATGAGGTCGTAGGTTAGATTCCCATACGATTGTTGTGAAATATTTAATAAAATTGAATGTATACATAAAAGTATTTCATAAGAATCTGAAGCGTAAGGCTGATCATCTTGCCTTCATATAACCAATTATCAAGATTCACTGCACACTGAGTACCAATGCCTTATGTACCATTAAAAGCGGATAAGGGAATGAATAAAATGAAAGAAACGTTTTTTTGTTCAAAACCAATGCATGTCTGTGTGAACAGTCCCTTGTAATATGGGTAGACCAAATAAAGAAACTAGCGTGTTCCTCTCTAAATGTTTTTAATAATCTTGGCCTAGGATCGGGAGGAATGGAGGCTTTTGCCGTAGAATCAGTGGACTACGACGAAGAAGGGGAAGGAAGTAGGAGAATCCCCCTATCCACAACCTACAACTCAATACATAAACTTAGTTCGTGTTTACATAGTCAATATAGGTAGGTTCCAAAGATGTAGGTACAAGAATAGGTAGGTTTCTAAGTTCATAATATTCTACGTTACCATGTTTCTAGCCGTGCTGTTTGTTTCGCGGTATAACGGTACCCATCACGTGACAGCGGTCCTTAACCTCGCGGACCTGTGCGCCAATTCTATATTTACCTCACAATACATAATATAATATTTATTATATTGGCTCGATAAGTAATTTATTATGCCGGCCGTAGGTAGACATAACATTGTAAGCGAACGATTTACTAAAAACCAGTTTGCGGGCGACATGTTTATAATCTAGATTTGATATTGAATTAATTTAGTCCTTCTGGTATGCTGATTACGTTTTGGTAATTAAAAAAATGTCACTACATAAATTTATGTGTAGGTAAGTCATTTGTTTATATTAAGCGTATTCAAACACGAGTATGTTCAAGTGTCATAATTGCTATAAAATACTAGCAATAAAAATTGTTTTATATAGTATATATGTATACGTGTATAGTTTATGTTTTATTTTAGTTTTTTACTTAAATTCATGCTCTTGTGAACAGTTTTAAAGGACAATAAATGGTGTTGGTACGTATATCGTTTAATTTTATTTGTATTATATCTTTTATCCAATTGTCTGTTATTGTTCCTTAATAAAATAATAAAAATTCTAGTTTTTTTAAGTGCCTTAACAAGAATGGTATGTTAATTTATTACTGTTATGAATAAAAGAATAATAGCAAGGCAAGCAAAATGATTATGATTAGGTATATGTTTTATTTGTTATAAGAGTAATATTTTTAAACATTTGGTTATGCGTTTAATTGGTACTAAGTTTGTTTTTTATAATATTTACTGCGTGTTTTGTTTAACACAGATCTGCAAAAAAAACTTAAACTATTTATTTATTTGTCAAAAGTACTGCAATATTTCCAGTAGTGATGCGACGCACATCACTCTTGTCAGATAATACAACTGCGCGAGTCGCTATAATATTGTTGGAAACGACGTCGACGACGGCCCGTGACGTCATCCATAGATTCACAACAAAATGGCGGCATTACGTCACTACTCCAATCAAGATGGCTACTCAAATGTGATCTATTTTAATGATGTGTGAAATTGTTACAGTATTATTTAATAGAAACTGATATTCTTTTCAGGTAACAACAATAATTTAGAAGAAAACATTTTATCGCATAGATACGTTTTAAATCATATAGGGTCGTTGTCCCGTGGTTAAAGCCGCGAGCTTTCTTATGATAAATCCAAGTTTCGAAACTCACTCAATCACAACTAATCTTATTTTTATCGCAGTTATCTTTAACTACATCGCATTTGGCTACCGTGCATGAGGTCGCGGGTTCGATTCCCGTAGGGGTCAAAATATTGTTTTTATTTACATTTGATTTTCATATTAATTTCATGTGTATGTTACGTTGGACTGGTACTGAAGCGTATGACTAATCATCTTACCTTCATGTAATCAAATAATCAAGATACCCTGCATTTGATATACCGATACAGTTCCCTATGCACCATTGGGTGCGGATAAGGGAAAGTAGTAGTAGTAGTAGTATCTTTAATTAATTTAAAGAAAAAAGGCCATAAAATTTTAATAGGTAGGTATTTGAGTTTATAAGATTTATCATTAGAAAAATGTTTCCACAGACTGGATTGTGTTCAAGTGATATGAGCAAAGACTCCGGATTTGAATCCTTTTTTTCAAATAATATTTATTATAACTTATATAGTTTCTGGCACAAGTCCGACTACATATTTGAGAATACATAGCCCAAAAATAAAATCATTTGTGGAGTTTCAATATCACGAAAAACAAAGCGAACGTCTTTTTCCTAAATATTATTAGATTAACAGCACCGATAGCTTTTTTGTTTTGCTTTCGTAAAAAATGTAAAAGCTAATTACATCAATCGTACGCGTAAAATCATTATTGAAGATTCAGCAAGAAAAAGCAAATGTAAAGAGGATAAGCGGTCACGTGGGCGCAGCCGTTTCTCCATACAATCGTAGTCCCCGATTCTCTCCTTGTAATAAACTAACTAACTAACCATCACGCCATTTCAGCCAACAGTCTTAAGCGCTCAGCGTAAGTTCAAGGTTCACAAATGAAATATTCTTCGATTATTTTTATTTTATTTTTTTTTTTTTATTTGTTTATGGACAGCCAACAGACATACACTTATTTTAAATATATACAACAATAATGTCCACTTAAAGGCTATCACTTAAGTACTAAAAATATTGAAACATTTATTATTGTTGCAAAGTACCCATCCTGTACACAGTTGCTTATTTGTAATATGTAAAGCATAAATTAAAATGTTTTAAAGGAAAAGTAACATAACTGAAAAATAAAATTGGCATTTTTAGAAATTAAAATTTAGAAAAAAAAAAAAAAAACCATAAATACCTAGATAATCACTGTATGTACAGGATAGGTACTCATCACATACCTTATTAGATTAACTAAATTACATAATTTTTAAAACAAAATACTTAATTTTTAAAACAAAATACTTGCAGCATCTTTCTTCAACCTATCCAATTTAATATGAGTTAAGTTAATAAAAGAATTTCGACCAGAATTGGTATTACATTTTGAGATCAAAAATAATGTTTTGCTTCTGGTCTGCACTCCGGGGATCCTATAATTTTATTTGTGATAAGAGCTGTGGAGAATCGACAATATTTATTAATAATTTTATAAAGATAAACTAGGTCAGCCAGTTTCCTACGGGATTGCAGTGATTTTAAATTAAGTTGGGTAATAAAATCATTTGCATCCCTATCTGGAATTTTCATTATGAAATATTATGAAATATTCTTCAATTCTCTTACAGGTTTATTTATTTATTTTATTGTTTTAACGCCCATAGGGCTTTTACACAGACATTTTTAAATGTTACACAGTAGGTAGCTATTCATTACCGCCAGAGATGGCATCCAGACACTGTTCCCTAAAATGCACTAGATTAGTGTTGAAAACATTAATATTATTAGCATACTTGTTTGCCAGTGCGTGCATTCGTCGTATTGATGAATTTACACTGTAATTTGTCGATGATTGGCTAAGTTTTATTTCGTTTATATTATTTGCTGTAAGAATTTTTCTTAACTATAAATTATTCTAGTTGAAACTGCAACAAGGAGCAATCATTCTCCATTCCATAACGAATAAATTAACATACAGTGTTTAAATTTACAGAGCAGGGCAGAAACGTGACGGGAGAGTTAAGGATATTACGGAGACAAATGATCTTCATCTAAGTAGGTGATCTTCCAAGACGAACGTGAAGGTAACTTGTAATATGGTAATGTATACTTAACCTTACACGTGGAGGATTAGAGCTACATACATTGTCACTTCAAACTGATCAATCCGTCCGTTCGACTGACGATTTTCATCTGAGTAGGTAATCTTCCAAGACGAGCGTGAAGGTTAGATGCTTTGAATAATATTATGGTTATGTTTACCAACTTTACACGTGAGGATTTACTTCGAACTGGCCTAACCGTCCACGTTCATTCAATTCCCCTTGATAAGGGCGTAAAATAATTAAAATTTATTAGTAAATCGTCAGAGATACCGCGTAATTTATTTTTGAACAGAATTATTTGATGAAAAATTACCTACATTGCGAAGACTTTGATGTAATATGAATAATTATGTGGGGATACTTCACAAAGCGTGGTAATTTTTATGAGGACGAGTCTATGGTAAATCCATAGTATAATAGGTTATGAAATTAATACAGTAGGTTAAGATAGGTTGGGTTTAATAATAAAATAATTGAAAATTAAATAGCTATTTACAAGCGAAATTTATACAGTTGGTTAAGATTTTTTTAAATCCCACCAATCACAGCTCTGCCCATTTCTATGCTGTACCTCTATAATCCAGAGAGTAAAAACTTTTGTGAAATTTTGACAGCTCTACCACGCTTTGTGAAGTATCCCCAATTATGTATACGGTATTGCAATATCGCCGATGAAATGTTAGTAATTAAAACATAATATATTGACATGCAATTCGTTTATTCACCTAAACAGTACCTACTAATTTTAGAACATTTTTTAATATTTTATTTTCCGACTAATGCGTCAGTTGATTTTGCATGTTTTTACATACTTATGTTAAAGCAATTTCATTAAACTAGGGCGAAACAACTAAGCAAACAAAGTTTGCCTTAAAAATATGTAGACAAGCGTTAATTCATTAAGAAATGATTTGGTTCTGACTGCTTCAGTTATAATCATAGGTCTATGCATACCTGGTGATATGGGAATACATACTTGAACATAGGTGTTAACTCGTCCAAATACTCGAGACTCGAATGATTATTGCAGCTGACATTTAGGATAAATATCATAATGCCAACTTTAGTACAAAAAAATCATGATTGATATACAAGACAGGATATTTTTAGTCTAATGTTATGACTAATTACTTACTATCACGAAGATATAAAAAGTATTATATTTACAATTTTTTTTATTCTTAGCTTCAGGAAAAAAACATAAATCATGTATACGACAACAGTTTACAGTCATATAGATAAAATAGATAACAAAATACATAATAAGCTACTATACCTAAAAGAGAAGAACTCTGGTTAGGCGGAAGAGGTTTTAGAGATCATTTTAATTTTTTTATAGCGAAATGTTAGATTTAATTAAGAGAAAAATTTTTAAATTATCACTTTGAAAACAGTTCTTAAGTCAAACATTATTATTTCCTTAAGTCTCCTTTTGATTAAGCACGATAAAAAGGATGTTAATAATTATGAATAAATAATATAAAATTTGTGTTAAGCTGAATGAATTTTTATTGAATATTTTTGTTTGTCATTGTAACACCCTTAATCTTTTGTAATAACTAACGTTGTTAAACTTAAGATGCAACTTAGTCCATGTTTCTACGTTTTTTTTAACAATATTTATCTTACACAATACACAGTAAAGTTATGACTTTTGAGTTAGAATTGCGGAAAACCATGTAATTACATACCTTTTTTAGTACCTATTATAAATAAAAATATTTTTCATATCAAAGTCTTTAAGAACGTTAGCATGTAATTACAACACCAAGATAATTTAAAGTCCCTTCTCCATATAAATATAATACGTATTTCAAGTGCTTACAGTATAATTCCTACGTATTTTACACCAAAATCTAATCGTGATTAATCATTTGTTAAAAACATTACATTTTGACAGTCGAAGGCCAATTTACATTTATCTTTACAGAAATTCTAATTCCTACGAATTTTTACACACAATATAAACGTAATTACAAATTTGACATACCTTAATACGTTTCCTGATTCCAAAATCTTGTGAGGTCTGATTCATTAATAACTAGCGGGTAGGCATGGTAACATTATTTTGTAACTGACTAACGACAAGTTTTGACATTCTTTATTTCTTAGAGGATTTTTCTTTATTCGGTTATAAAAATCTTCTAAAAAAAATATCAATATCCACTGCATCCGGTGTACCAATGAAGAATCCTATGCACTATTGAGTGCGGATAAGGGAAAGAAGAAGAAGAATAAAAAAACTTGAATGTCATCCCGAGACATTCAAAACTATCGACAGATTGGAACTCCGGGAACCTGTTGCTTTGTGAAATATATGTAGGTCTGTTTTAGGCTTTCGGAAGACAAACGTAGTCAATATGTGGACCTGTCTTAGGAGGCATGAATTGGCGGCCGATCGCTTAGCTCGTAGGCATTTTGTTGAATCCATATGCTAAACATACAGAGCGGAAATGGTTTGATTATAATTATGATGAATAAACTTCTTGGTTCATTATCGATCTCTCAACAGAGGCAATGAAGCTCTGAAAGGGAATATCTCTATTACGATATCAATGATTGATGCGAGCGGGTTTTGAGCAATCGGCTTGTACACCGTTTTGTCATAAAGGTCTTCGATCCGATCGTAAAACCCAATATTAAAATTATCAAAAATATGATGAGATATCGTGTTTTTTATTTTTTTGAATTCACATAAAAATTCGGTGTACGGACCCATTCTAGGCGATTTTTTAGGTATCTTTTGTGTAATGTTGTTATTTTAGAGCCAAGATTATTTAATCCTAAAAACGCTACGGACTATGTGTAAACCTACCATTTGCGTGTTTCCTTGACTTTTACACAGTGCATACTTAGTAGGTACATAGATCTCCCACACGCCATTGTTAGAGGATTTAAAGATTGACACGTAAAGTTGAACGTGTTATTATGAATTATTTTAAGCCATGTATGAGAATGGATACATTAGGCTTAAAAATTAATAGATGGAAGTTAATGATAAAGGTAAAAATGAAAAATGATCAGAATATAAAAAATAATCATTCAAATTTCATTGCGCATTTTTTATATTTTACTAATACATTTAATATAATAATCTCAATAGTCCATGAGTCCCAAACGCAGAGAATAAAAGCATCACATAATATATGAACAACTGCCAGATGAAGTTAAATATTCGAAGAGCTTAAGTTTAAAAGTAGTGTAAAAACATTATAAATATTAACTCAATGTTTGTAGCACTCACTTTGTAGTTTTCCATAATTATGAAATTAAACAACTTTTGTTTTAAACTACTTTTTTATTATTTAACACTCCAACCGGTTTCGGAGACACTACTCCTTCATCAGGGATTTGTATAAAAATAATTTAAAATTAAGTAATAATAAGTCGCTAACTAAAAATGTTGAAGTGGTTGACAGTTGACGGATTTATGAGAACAGATGTTTTACTAATTCTTCTTTCAAACAATTTTATTTTTTAGTTTATTTTTATTTTTTTTTCAAAATTTAAAACGTTATAAATAGTTATAAACATTATAAATAGTTCATAAGTAATTAAATATTTACTAGAATAAAAAAATATATACACATACTACCTGTATAACACAGACTTGAGAGAAATACTTTTTTGACTCACCGGGAGTCGTACTCGAAACATCAGTGTTGTGAGTTCAGCGTCTTTTACATTGGGTACGGCATGATATACCACAAGGCCGACATACCTGGGAACCGACCACCAACGTATCTATATCGCGGTTGTGACGCGTATACGACGGTAATCGGTAAATTTTCAAAAAGATTTTACAGATTACCGTCAAATACGCGTCACAGCTGCGAAATATACATATACTATGGAGATCGGTACCATGAGAACTAAAAAGTCACATCTTCAAAATTTTCATTTTTCGGGAGACACATTACCTTTAATAATTTTTTACCGAATTTTGACATATTTCTCAAAATTTTATTTTGACACTTAAAATAAAGTACTACTACTACTACCACTCTTCCTTATCCGCACCCAATGGTGCTTAGGGCACTGCACTGATAAACAAGTGCAGCGAATCTTGATCAGGAAGAAAAAGAAAAAACGATCACTTTAAAGTTGTGGCTTTTTGCTCCAAGATACAAAATATAATCTTGACTACAAATTCAATCAATCTTTTAGTACATATTTAGCTTATTTATCGACATAATTGAAATTTGATCAACTGACCGTAATGTTGGCACACACCTAATTAAAATCAAATTAATTCAATGCTCACCTTCAAATATTATGTATGTTTTGCAGCGTTAAATTATAGCAGGTACCTGTTATGCAAAAAATACACGGATGAAATTTAAATTGTACCTATTCTCGTAGATTTTAATTAACGAACAAGATGGAGGATGGGTTTAACGACGTTAATTTGCATATTTAATTGACAAAGCAAAATTTTATAATAAAAAAAACGTACAGGTGTAACATATCACTGCTCATTAAATCCCAATAGCCAGAGGCTATGTTAGCGGGAAACACTCACGGTAAAATTACATAACTATCGAGCCATTTCTCCAAAAGGATAGGCAGATATAGTAGAATGCCACACCTCTCTATCCTAGCAAACTTCCTGCATTCATGCTTCCTCCACATTCACACACTTACAAGTCTTTGTTGTTTTTGGCTTGCCATGTTTTTGACTTGGTCATGCCATGTCTTTCTAGGCCTTCCTCCACTACTGTTTCCAGACACACTCGGATCGTAAATACTTTTAGCCGTTCTTTCGTCATTCATTCGCTCCACCTGACCGAAACATCGTAAAAGACCTAATTTATAAATTTTGTCGATAATGCTCATCTCAGCCTTGCACTCTGCCAAAATTTTGACTTTAGGGCACCTATCATACTTGTTTTTTCCACTCATTTCGTCCTTTTTTTCCAATTTTATACATTAGGGTTGGTACCAAGACACTATTATGAACTGCTAATATAGTATTTTCTTAATGATAAAATATTGTATTTTTCGGACTAAGTTATCTTTTTACAAATCTCTCGGCAAAGTTGTATTGCAGGTTTAGGTACGG